>JAIUCT010000022.1:6809911-6855173 GCA_021307375.1 Tetraneura akinire | reverse complement strand
TAATAATAATAATAATAATAATAATAATAATAATAATAATAATAATATTTTTCACTCTGTTTATCCGACCAACAGTGTTATGCAGACATGCGGCTATAATAATATAATTATTATTGTAATATTATACTCGTATAATTCGACCGTAATTTGACGATATTTTAAATTTGACGTTTAAGTGCTCATCTGCATTGCGGTTTTACCGTCGCGGTCTTATCGCCAACCAGGAAACCGCTACATTATAACAGTTATTAATAATAATAATATTGTTATTATTAATATGAATTCACATCTAATAGTCAATATATTATTATAATTTATAACGTTTTATAGGCTTCGCGCCATAAAAATAAAACAAAGTCGCGTTAGCGGCACGGCGACGGCGAAAAATCACAAAACGACAAGACCTAATATAGTATAATAATTTATAAATTTTATTTGTGACTATTATTACTACTCGTATTATATTATATTTTATCGATGACTGTAATCGATTACAAAGCCATATTAAATGAATTATATTTGAACAATTAGTCAATGATGCGCAACATAGTAAATGAGCATTTTCATTGTTGTACAAACGAATAAATAAGATAATAAGAAAATGTATAAAATCCGAAGAATTAATTTGCTTTTCTCAACAAAGAGAGTAGTGTTGAATCATTTAATTCAATTGAAATTACAATAATAAAAGTCAATTTATATATTTATTCAAATAACTTAATATCGTTTATTTAAATGTATTTTTTATGATTTATCTCACAATAATAACGAAATGCAATGATATTATTTAGAATTAAAAACGACGCAGTGAATATAATTTGACATAAATCAGTGAAATCAGTGATGGGAGTTTGGGAATTTTCCTTGTGTATTTTAGATTTTAAGTAAAGCGAGGAATGTATTTGTTTTACAATGATGTGTGTCTTTTGTGTAGTTTATTTTTTTTTTTTTTGTTAGTTACTATGAAGACATTTTTTTGATCAGAGATAATAGACCAATTACCATGATAATGTTATATTTCCAGTAGAAAATCACGTCTATTTGGTACTTTATTTAGATGATTTTCTGAAATTCTTGAAATATTACTCCTATCCGAATTTCAATGGCATAATTCACAAAAACTATTAATTTCATGAATTTGATATATTTATATTAATTTAAAATAAATCAGAGAATATTGAACTTAGCCACCAAGGGACTTAAATTTTTATTAAGTATAAACATAAATATTTTACATGCGTCATAATTTATTTTACTTTATTAATGAAGTATAATGTATAAATAATAGAGACTTTCAAGTGTTATTAAATATTTACATTGATATTTTACATGATACAATTTTAGAAATTTTGAGTTATTTTGGTTTTTAAATCTATGCAAGGCTACATTTTTACATGTGAAAATTAAAATTATTAATTTTTAATTTACATGCATATTTGACAGAATTTCGCTCAGAATTATTTTTTTTGAATGCAAAATATTATATTCATATCTTAATAACTATTATAATTACAACACTTAATACCATCAGCTATATCAATATATTATATCCATTATCTTATATTCCCACTTTATTTTCAATGTTATATTAAAATTGCGTAATGATTTTACAAACATATTATTTTCGCGGTAAAGATTACTTCTTATAATTCATTATACGCCCGAATGAAAACTCTTGTCGAAAAATTAATTTTTAAAATAAATAAAACAGAAAGGATTTAATCTACCTATTAATCTCCCTGTACCTATCTCGCTTACGTTACTTGTTATTATCTCCGATCAAACATATTTTATTTTTACTCGAAAAATTTCAACCGAATTTCAGATCGTTAATATCGTTATATTATATAGCACGATAATACATAAAAAATAAATTTATATAATATGTTATATTTATTAATATATTTTATTTATATTATAATATATTTTTTATCCGTATAAAAAAACTATATAATATCTTTTTCTCTCATACACACGTTCTTCCCGACATTAGTTTTCTTATTTTTCTATAAATTTCACTATTACATACATCATGTGTATAAATTTACATACTAACCGGAATGGGTATCGTTATTTTTCGACCGTTTTCATTTCGAGCCCGTCGCGCCAATGATAAATGGTTGAGGAAATATAAAGGTTAAACCGTATAAAAAAAAGGTGGCGTGTATTGTTTCATAGGCGATAAACGAGATAAAAAAAAAAATAAAAATCGGCAAAACAACCTTGAGAATAATAGTAAAAAAATAAAAAAAAAAAAAACTATAATATTATTATGAACCAAGCAGTAATGATGATAATAATAATGGCTCAGGTACTATTATCACGGTAGAATAAATTAATAAACGGTCGGTATTTTTTTAAAAAATTTTTTTTTGATATTAATTTTAAAACTGAGGAGTTTCTTCTCTTCGATCGTTATAACAATATTTCGTAGGCATACTGTCGTTTCCGTATTTGCACGGCTAATAAAGTGCAAAATGTTGTTCCAAAAATCCGTCAAATTCGTTTTATAAAATCATTTTTTTTCATACTCTTGCAAACAAAATGGATTATTAATGATACACCTACTCTATTGTGTAATAATCTCCATTCATATAGTACCTACTATTAGGTTAATCAGCTGGTGAACATACCGCGTTTCTAGCAAATTATTATTATTATCATTATACCATAACAAAATTAATTACATTAAAATATATAGTTGATAATTAATTGTATAAAAATATTAAGTGCACGAACATGATGATATATATGAACGAATTATTTAAAAAAAAAATTTAATTTAATTTAAGCAAAAAAAAAATATTTAATTAAATTTAAGTAAACAAAAAAATGTACAGATGTGTGCGAGAAGATATTACATTATATGTAATATAATATAATATGTATTGTATAAGTGTGTGTGTGTGTTTTTGTTTTATTACTTCAAATTATAATATTTTTATTTTATAAACTCAATGGTAAAACGATATTAAATTTACAAAATCTCATCTTAATGTTACAAACGGGTTGATTCACTTCATATACATACGTAAAAAACCGATTCATATATTTTTATGTGCAAACAAATAAGCCACAACTGCTCATTCTACGAAAGTGCAAAATTCCCGGTTTTCGGTTGCAATAAACAATAAAATAAAATACGTCTTTGTACCGTTTCTTGAAATTGTGTACCTACCATTTCATTTCTTTATCTGATGTAAATTATTTTTTTCGTTTATCTCATTTTTCCTTCAACACCACCACTACTGTTAATTATTTTGACATTCTTATCGCATATTAATATACTAAAATAGTAATATTCATTATAATATAATATATATTAGTTACAAAATAATACAAATTATTTAACAAAATCAAACGGAGATAAAACTCTTGCATTGACAGAACCGTAACAAGATAACGAAACTTGTGAATATGTACATAAAAATAAATTATTTTAATTACAAGACTTTAAAAATAATGTAAGTAATTTAATATAACTTTTTATAAACTTAACTTTTACAGAAGAAACACGATTTATTTCCTCGTTTTACTTTTCAATACCTAATAAAAATAAAATATAACCATTATTTAAATTTAAAATATTGTATTTTCTCGAGATACTTTTCTGTAACAATTTATAAATATCACAATCTAATACCTACAGTTGTATAGTGTTATATTTCGATTGAAATTTTAATGCAATATCACATTTGAAAAAAACGATACTGATCGAAGTTCAGTCAGATAATATAGATATTATTACATCATTCAAATTTAGATTTCGACGTATGACTTCCAAGTTCCAACACTTCATGACGAATATAAAATTATAAATTATACATTTAAATATTGATACTCATTAAAATTTTCAATTCTCCAAGTTCACTAATTCCTATGTTATCGTAAAATATTCAATAATAAATTCGGCAATGTTAGTGTAACTAGTCTGCTATTACTGACACATTCATTGGATATTTGTTGTAATTGTATATCACCTAACAATTATGAGCACTTATATCATGATATAAGTGCTCATAATTGACAGAACGTCACATTAAAATGTGTGTCTTTTTATTCATTTATTTTTTCTTTCTTTTTCGATTTGAAATAATGCTCCAATTTTCACGAACAACAAGTTTCCGGTAAGAAAATAATATAGTTGGTACTTAATTTAAGTAATTTTTTGAATTTCGCAAAATTGAGCTTAAAGCATAAGAAAAACTACCCAAAAAATGACGAAAGTACGACATTTTACAGGAAACTGAAATTTTGATAAAATTTATTTCAATAATTTACCATAATTCAGACAATATTGAAATTATAGACTTGAAAATTTTATTAGGTGTTCACATATATGATTTCTTTAAAGGATATAATTTTGGAACTGTTACGTTTAATTAAAAATTATATATGTAAAATTAAGAACATTAAAAATGTTGTAAAATTTTCATTTTAAATGATATAAAAATATGTTTCATAAAATTAGTAATTTTGACATTTAGAATCTGAAAATTTTATTAGAGCTCAAATATAAATTACATTACTTGTTGCAAAATATTTTAAAAATTTCAAGAATGGATTCATACAGGTATTATATACGTAATTTTATTAATTAGGTATTTCTCGATATTTTCTTAATAATGTGGAATGAAATCATTGTTAACGTTAAACCAATACATTCTTCCATTAGCTCGGAATCTAAAATTAATACTATAAAGTAAATAATTTTTATATACTTTAATATTTAAATCATAATATATGTATTACACTGTGTATAATTTTTATATAATCAAAAAGAAAAATAATATTTATACATCTTACAGCGAAAATTTGTTTATTACATAATTAGATTCAAATATATATTTGTTTCTTTTCCTTTAAATTTGTAATGTATCCATAATGTAATTTTTAATAATTATTTGAAAATAATTTGCATAAATGAATATAAAATAATTTAATAATTCATGTTTTTATTGTATATATGAAGATATTTGTAAGTTTTTTTTTTTCAATATTATCTTAAAAAAAACTATCATCTAATAGAAAATTTAACTTTAAAATATATAATTTTGATTCTTCAATTTCCTATTAAATACATAATAAAAACAGTATCTATATTTCAGTCCGTATAAAAATTACAATGATAATACATTCAAAAGTTTTTAGGTTCTTAAACTACAAATACCAAACGACTTTTAGAATATACTTGAAGAAGTCTTTAGACGTTATGAAATGATTATTGACCTAAATCTTTCTTCCAAAACTTATTCGATTTACCAATTTATAGGCAATGTCTATGAAAACATGAAATAGTGTGTTATCCGGTTAACCGAATCTAAATAAGATTTTCTAAAAATGTAAATAAAAAAAAAAGATATATATATATATATATATATATATATATGTATAAAATATATTTATATAAAGAACGTTCCTGATGATAAGTCAAATAAGACAAATAGCGTGTTGTGAATGGAAAAGGAAGAAAATAGTATAAATCGTCCAACATGGGAGTAGAACAGACATGAAAATTCTGTTGTTTATAAAAATAAATAAGATTTTTGGTTACATTTCTGTTAGAAATTTCTTGAGTTTGTTGTCACGTTTTTCTGTGATTATTGAATTTAAAGAAAGTATATTAAAAACACAATATATGTTGCTTTTCTTTTATTTGTAATTTATGTGTCAAAATAATTTTATTTATTTATAAATATTTTTCTACACAATATAATTAACAAAATTTTTAGATCGTTATACTTTAGCCAAAATTTTTTTAATTAATTAATTTTTATGTTAAATAATAAATACATTTAAATTCTTATTATTTGTTAATACATTAACCGGTATGATAAAAATTTGTCAACAATATTATTTTTAGACTAAAAAAATTTTTTTTAAATAATAATAATTAAATGGTTGCTGTCAATGATATCATTGATAATACTAATATTAAGAATAATAGTCCGTTTTTATTTTGCCAATAAGATTTATTAAAATACATTTCATGTATTATGTCAATAAACATCCGAAACATTGGTTATTCGCATCACATATATTTTAACTGCCTCTAGAATTATCAAAAATCGTAAGTCAACATTGTTTTCATATTTTCATAGTTTTTTTTTTCAGAAATCGTTATTTATTGGTCAATAAATCAGCTTTACGCAGAATTATTATAGTTTCTATACGATAATTCATTCCATTGTCGTTTTCAAATTTCGAACGACAACACACGATACTCGTTTTCCTCCAAAATTACGATATTATTGTACTTCACGTGCAAAAGATGTTCAGCTTGTTACATATATTTGAAATGTATATAAATATAAATATTTACAAAATTGATACTGATAAAATATTGGAATTGAAAATACTTTTCTATATTTGTAATAAAAATAAAAAAAGATATATTTTTATTTTCGATATATCTAGACAACATGTCAAAGTGAATACCTACACATACATAGAATAAAAATCATATAAATACTATACCTAATAATAATAATAATAATAATAATAATAATAATAATAATAATATAATAATAATAATAATAATAATAATAATAATAATAACAATAATAATAATAATGATAACAATAAAACATTACAATTTGATCACCTTAAAATATAGTTATATAATATTATATTCTACATAAAATGTATATTTTTATATAAATATTAATCTAAATATTTTACGTAATATTTTAATAATTAATAATAATAATAATTATGATGACGATGATGTTGATTTGTTGCCAGTTATTGCGTTTTTAATATTAATAAGTTATTTTAAATATTAAATTTAAACGTATTTGAGAGATAATTATTATTGTAATAATTTTATACTAACATAATATATGTAATAAATATTTATATACGTTAAAGGATGCAATTTCATTGATAAAATAAAAAAATATTACTATTTGCTATCAACGTTTATTTGTATTATTTAAGTATCGATCAAAATATAATTAAAGATTGAACCCATCGATAATAAATATAATAATAAGTTTATTTCGTTTATAATATTTCACCTAAAAATTTCAGCGCATAAACCATAAAATATATTTTTATCAAATTCGTTATTTGCACCACTAAACCTATAAATAATATAAATATTCATTGCCAAAGTTTTTCTTTCACAACGAGTAGAAAATTTGGTGTTTTTATTTTTTTCAAAAGGATTACTTACCTACATGAAAAATTCAAATAATCTTTACAATTTGTGTTTTATGATTTTTAACGTATTCGAATTCATAAAGTTTTGACTAGTATAATATCACGTCAGAATTTTATACGATGGTTTATGTGAAGTAAATCCATATTTAAAATGATAAAACATTCAAAGTATACTTAAGAGTAATAGCTTTCATGCTAAGTTATATTCTAAAGTACAAGACATTACGTATAGTTTGCCGCTTATAAAAATATGTTTTAAAATAAGATAATTACATTTTTTTATCACCTTATGTTTTGTATAATATCATGATATTATTATTTTAAGATTAACGAACAACTAAAAAAATAATACGTCGATTTTTATTTTACTAACAATTCACCACATATTTCAATTTTTCAATTAATATTAACTGTCGTTAGTAGAATTGTTTTAATACTTTTTCATCATCAATGATGTTCAAATGTATATTACAATTTCTGTTTTAACTAAACTTTAATTATTTCATTAAATTTCATTTTATTCTTGAAATAATTGTTTTCACATAAACGGGTTATGGTCTAAAACCCAAATGTAAAACAAAGGCATTACAAATTATCTACACAATGCATCTTAAAAAAATTATGTAAAAAATTTTTTTTTGGTAAACGACGATTATTAGGTACCTACATCTAATACAACTAAAAAATATATTTTATCCATTTAAATACAATATAAATTATTTGTGGTTAGAATATAATGTAACAAGTATTATAATACTAGTATCATAAATGTCAAAATATTATAAATCAATAAAATTAACAACAGAATGAAATTAAAAATTCTAGATTAATGCTTCAGAATGTAAATGCATTGATAATAATAATAATATTATATATAATTTCTATATATTGTTGTGTAGTCGATAGATAGGTAATTTTATATTAATGCGTTTTATCAATACTATATAATATTATATTATAATATTAAAAATTATAATTAATATTACGTAATAAAATAACAACAAAAAATATATTATATGCATTTAAAACGTATAAACATGGCGAAAAACTAAAATACGTAGAGGCATGATAGGTACTTATTTATTTTCAAGAACAAAGCGGCCAAGTATAGTCGAGCGTTGGGAGGGGTCGATCGATCCCATAACCCATTAGCTAACCAAGAAGGTTTTTTCACGTGATAACGTCTGGTATACAATTTAGTTAACTATAAGTTCATTATGCCTATAGTAAACCTAAAACCATCGTCTACCACTTTAGCACTTATTGTACGTTGTACCATACATTCGTAGTTACATGAACGTGTTATTTTCGAATTAAATCTTATTCTGTCTGCACTTACATATCAATTTTTCTTGTAAACATAATAGTTGAATTAAATTTCAATAAATTTATTTTAATTTCGTTTAAAATTAAATAACACCTTGTTTAAATAATTAAATTTTCATGCAATATATATATAATACATTTTTTTATTCTATTTATATAATTTAAGAAATTAAAATTATACAAATATTATTTTTTGCACTTATATTATAATATTAAGTGGAATTCAAATTTGTTTTGAAATATGATAATATTAATAAATTCAAATTGTAATTAAAATAGTTGGATAATGTAAAAGCATTAATGAATGATATTATTATAGTTTTACTTATTAATTTACATAATTTATTTAAATGATAAAAACAATTTAAATTAGTAAATAGTTGAATAAGTACATATTGGTGTTAAAAGTAAGTTTGAAATTATAATTTAACATTATGTAAATTTAGTTTTCAGATTATTTCCTTTCTCGATTAGCACGAAGCCACGAAGAATAAAGTGTAGAACTTGAAGAATAGATCTTTATTTATGTACCTACTCGTATTTCTTTAGTGTACTGAAAATACCATTAAAATAAATATCTGTGTGATACGTAAACGTAATGTACTCGTATTATAAATTTATAAAATTAATTTATAGTAAAATGGACTACATTGAACAATGTAATATTATTATGTAAAATAGATCTACTCACTATTTCTAATTGTTAAAAGACTTTACATTACACTAATTATAATTAATATATTTCTTTAAGAGTTTTATTATTTAAATAATGTTTTTTCTTCTGTATTTTTTATGCTATATTTATTATGGGTTAATCACTTTTAATATTAGTTTTAACTTATCTTTATAATTAGCGTGGTTAAAAGTGGAGAGAAAAAGAACATTTTTGTTTAAATTGAATATAATATAAAAGAGATAGAGAGTTATTAAATTAAAAAAATATATTTATTCAGATTAATTAATACTATAAAATCATATCAATGTAACTTAAATTAAAGGTTTGCATAAATAAAAAAAATATATACATATATATATTAATTGAATACTATTCAATAAAAGATATTAACACATTATAAAAATTATTTCAAGTAACTGAGAATGAACACTTATAGAATCGATTTATATTTTCATTTCATTTTATTTTGGATTTATATCAAAAAAGAAAAAAAGAAAAAAAAAGGGGGAAAAAGGTAAAATGTATTCATTAATATTTAATGGGTATTAATACAATATTTCCCACAAAGACAACTGCCATTTTTTAATGCCATTTTTTTTTCTCGTTCACTCGTAAATATAAATACGTTGTATTATTTCATCTATATTATAATATGGTTATTTGAATAATTTACCGTCCCACAAAATATTTTAATTATTGTTCACATTTGTATTTTGATTTCAAGTAGGAAATTATTTTCATAATATTCTTTAAAAGCATCATAATTTAAACCATAATATTATTAATAAAATATTAATAATCAAATATTGTTCTAGAATCTAAATAAAAGGATGATGGAAAATAAAAGTAACCAATGGATATCATTTTATTATACAGATATTTTAGTTGTGTTGGAACACCGTTAATGTAATAATAATATATCAATCGGATTCGTGATTCGATTTTCTAATTGTAGTATGTAATCGTGCCAAACGAATGGTCAATGGATATAATATAATAATATTATAAAAATAATAACTTGCAACAAACGGTCTTTTTAAAACCGATACGTCATATTGAAATACAAACAGAACATACAGAATATGGCAAATTGAAATAAAACAACGTTGTCAATGCGAATAATATTAGCAATAACATATAATATAACTTTAGTAAACCCAATTAATATCTGACATCCAATAAAGGCAAAGGTTTGCAATTTAGGCATAAATAAGCGACGGGGTAATCAGTTTTTCACATTTCTTCAAACACAACACAACTCGACAGTTATCGTTCTGAAGGAACGGAGACTATGATAATCGACTTTGAATTATATAAATAACTCGTGCTCCAGCCGTCTGCCACTCGACTAACTTTCAAACCTTTCAAACTTTCAAACCTTCAAACACGCGGCCGGCACGTTCCAGACCATCTTTCGCCAACTAGCCAAGGTCTACGGCCACTCGTCACGTCTACGTGTGTTAACTGACACTCAGTATCGTACGTTTAGGTTACCTGTACGTGACTGGGCTAACACGGTAACATCCCGAAGTTAACTTTGCATTCGACCGCCAACGCAACCACTGTTAGTAGATTGCTAATATAGCCTTGGAAAGCTTAGAGCAGTTTATTCAAACATGAAATAAGGGAAACTACTATCAACGAACTATGTAGCAGCAAACGACAACGTCGACAACGAACGACACCAACTAAAACGGTCTTTTCTGGACCAACACTTTATTGTCCCTTCCCCTCTCCGGATCGGTTACCAAACATGTCAGTCCTACCGTGTCCGGAAACACGTCTTGGCCACTGTTTTTTCAAACTTTCGAACGATTTACATCAAACCCGTTAAATGTAAACTTATACATTGCATTTATCATTGTATTGACGCGATGTCATCGTTCTGGCCCTTACCATAAAAGTCGCACCTGTGGCAGATATTCTGACATTCAGCGCGATTTGTGTGAACATAGTTTTAAAGTTTACGAGGAAATAAAAGCTACATTACATTGTAATCTAGTAGTCATCATTTCACTAAAAAGAATACTCTGAAGCATGTTCGCCGTTTAAGTGATGCCCAACTAGCAACTCGAATCCACGACCAATCAAAGTGACCAACCAGAGATTTAAGATGCTTTCCACTTGAATTTTATTAGTTTATGACGTATTACGTTAACGTAAATTGGTTTAATGACAAAAACTATTTTAATATTAGACGTATTCTAATGAGCATCTCAAACACACTCTGTCGTATCTATATCTTAATAAATTTAGCTTTCTGTTACTTTTCCTGCCACATGCCGGTATCATTGCTTCAAATAAATAAAAAGGCCTATAACTGTATTTCAAACTTATCATAATTTTTATGTATTTTTATTTATGTCTAATATATCACGATCACTACGATCAGAAAGCTCAGTTGAAAATATCAAATAATGTATAAAAAAAAATATCTATATCTATATCTGGTTAACCTGCCACTTCAACCAAATTGCTCTCCTAATTCAATATGAAGGATAGTTTCCTTTGTAAATATATTCGGTGTCTGGGTCGACGCTCAGAATAAAATAGTGAATTAATATGAAGGTTTACGTGGCTGATGAAAAACGAAAATCCGGTGATGTGCGGTGTTGGGGAGAATGGATAAAACTTGAGATATACTGATACGACGTATATGTTCAGCGCGGTAATGAATAATAATTAGGACCTCCAGGACCGTAAAATATGCATTCGCGTATGTGTTTCGAGCGTTTGGACAGTATGGTCGGGTTTTCGGGGCACGAATTATTATAATGTTACAAAGTTGTATACAATATTTTACTTTGCATAATTTAACTGATCCACATGATACGTGATAAGGCCAAACAATCGCACACGTATTTCGAAAACAAAGTTATTTTCGAAATGAAAACATAATATGCGAACTTGGAATAATTAATATTCCAGCATAATTGTTCAAGAACACGCGATATTCTCGCTATTTGACTTATTCATTGGGTATTCAATTTAACAATTAATTATATGAATGTTACAATTTGTAATAAAAAATTATATATTTACAAATGATGGATTTTATAAAATATTTGATAATATTCAAATACTCCTGAATTTTATTTATATTTTTCATTTACATTTTAATCTGTATAATTATTAGTTATTACAAATAAGTTTTTTTTTGTGTTAATTGAAACATTAAAATTTCATTTCACATAAATTAAAAACGACCTGTGGTAAGTTTTCAATTATATTAAAATATATTTTAGTAATTATTAAAAAAAAATAATAATTATTATTATTTTTACGTTAATAATATAATAAGTAATAACCTAAAAATGAGGCATATAATTATTACAGTTGAATGAATTTATTCTATCTTAAAATATGAGAAGAGTTAAATGAACGTAAACAACATTTATTTATTATTCTAATATCTATATACGTCTTATCATTCAAATTATGATGCGTATCTATTTTTTTTCTCTTTAAATTATCGAATGCGTATAAAATCACGTACCTAGTTTAATGTGTATACATATTATCTGCGTAAAATTAATGAACCACGAAATGGTCTTCTAACAATATGAAGTTTAACGGAAACTTTATGATAATAATATACGTATATACTGCAGTTTAAGATAATATTACGAGAGATTTAATATTACAACTATCCAAGTTATCTCCAATATTAACATAAGACTTCTGAATAATTATATAACTATTTAGTTTAAACGTGATTTCGTATTTTATTATTCATTTTCATAATGAGTAATTCAATCAATTCATAATAATATTATAAAAAAGACTGGAATACAATGAATATTTCTGTACAAATTTCAATAAAATTTCGTATAACAAAAAAAAAAAATATATAAAATATCAATAAATATATTTAACTTACAAAGTACTTTCAAACTACTCAACAGGACTACCCCTGATTGTATTATAATAAATTATACGATCCGTTCCTAGGAAAGTAATATATGTACATTAAATATAATATATTATGTTATAATATGGGTGTATGAATAGTGAAAATGTAAAATCACAATCGTTAAGCCTAAGCCTAAGCCTCCAAACCGCACACAATAATATTATAGAAACGAACAGACTAACACTTTTGCCACCGACTGTGTTTTTGTTTCAAACGTGCTAAACTTCGCTATCGGAATTAAACAGTCTTAAAAATAGTAACCACGACTATCATCGGGGTAACCACTTTAACAATATAATACGAGTATATAATATAATAGTATCATAGACTAGATTAAATTATAAATATGATACGACCGTATAACGGATTTCGTTTTATGCGCACCTGAACAACTGTTTTATTTTTGCGTACACCAATTATAATAAAATAAATTCTAATGAACGTGTTTAACAATATCCGTCTTCAAATTCTAGCGAAAAGGGTTAGGTTATCTATCTTCGTTCATTTTTGTACTTGCGACGTTATTACGTAAATACGGAGGCGTGGAAGTGCACACGTAGGTACAATAATCGTGTATATTATACCTACGTCCTGGGTCGAATTATGAAAGAAATGATTGATTACGACTGGCTCAACATCGGAGTCCGAACGAATTTACAGAAAAATAATAGCCCTTAGCGAGCTTATCTCTCTCTGGACGCGTTTTCGTTCTTCGACGATACATGACCATATAATCTACATACAATTCTAACTCAGATAAATACTAAAATGCGTATATTATACTAGTAGATATATGTATAGGAATCGGACAAATTTTCCTAAAACTGACAGTTGAAAAACCGAGAACAGTAACGATTCTATAGTTCATCCACGGATCGTTTACATTTTAGTATACGTAAAACACTGCGGTTTAACCATGTATTCAACGTCAACGAATATATTATGATGGTCAGATGGATGATATTATTCACCTCGAAATTTCCGCCGTACGATCCATCGCAGATTTTGAGAGCATATGTCTTAATACTTAACAACCGTTACATATTCATTTCTCTGCGCTATATATATATATATATTATTGTACATAGGTACCTGAATAACAATATTGTAGTAGTCCGATTGGCTGAAAACATCGGGCAATATTTTATATTAAATATATTTTATATGAAATCAGTATAAATACATGAAAAGATATGAAAATTAAATAACAAAAAAAAAAAATAATAATAATAATAATATAATATCTTAATCATTTAACATTTATTTTAAATTAATTGATTATAATATAACTAATAATATTATAATAAAAATCATACGATTAATATTGTAATATAAATACCTATTTTTTTAAACTTCTTTTGTTTTTTACAGTTATTTCATTAAGTATGTTTTGATATTATTTCATTTCCAGATTATACATAATTTCAACTCTACTACCGTGTCCAATAGATAAAATATATGAGTGTTTAATAAAATGTCAAATAATTCTTCATCGTGAATCTAAAATATAATATTATAATTTTATCCTTTCATATAATATATAGGTACATTTTTCTTTTTTCATTTCTTTGCACTTCTATCATATCAATTATTGCACTAACAAATAGTCTTCTGGAAATTTGTTCAGTTTTAATTCATTTTATTATTTCACTAATTTTAAAAGTGCACAATTTTTTGTTAATTAAAATATAATATTGTTAAATTTCGTTTTAAGTTTTACAATATATGCCTACCACGTAGAGATACAATAAACATAACTGTGATAATAATAATATAGTTTTAATTATACACGAACATACATAATATGTTACGTGTATACATATACATCATGGTTTACATAATTCTGTTATATTTGGTCATAAATCGATATAGACCTATAAATTGTTTGTGGATATACCATATCAGTCTACCTACATATTATATTAATATAATAATTATATTGATGAGAACCTGCACTTGCGATTGCGACGAAATTGTAATCATAGTTTACATATATTTGATTTCAATAAATCCTATAGTTACATTAACTAAGGCCTAAACCGTTATTATAATATTTATATAAATTAATAAATTTAATATTATGTATTATAATACGTATATTACCGAAAATATTGATATTTAAGAGAATGATGACAATAACTCCAAAAACGGTTTGTAATTCTCATGATTTCCTGAAGACTTTAAGAATTGATCGTACTAGAGTAATTTTTTTGTTTTACATAATGCAATATAATTATTGCAATCAAGTGCCGTTTATATTTAATTAACATTAATTTACAATTAATTAGTTAGAATGAATAAAAAATAACACAGGTAAAATAATATAACGTTTCTCTGTATTTAAATTATTATTTATTACATTTATTTTGTCATCATTGCTTATTATTATTAAGAAATATTAAAACTTTCTAGTGACAATGAATTATCATGATCGTGGTATCAAAGTAAATTATTATCAACATTTCCGGTAACGGGTTTATTTAGAAAATTTAGAAAATATCTGTTGTAGATATTATATAGTATAATGTATTTCATACATTAATGCTAATATTATGTATATTATTACACCATACATGTATACATAATATTATTTATATGAAATATTATTCTAAGTTAATATTTGTGTCCTATTATTGATTCAATAATTACATTAACCAGTGTAAGTATAAAATATAATATAATATTGATAATAATTAACATAATATATTAACGTAAACGGTATAATAAAAATAAATAATATAATTAAAGTAAATTATATTATATGTTATATAAAAAAATTATTTTTTATTTTTTTGTTAATATTTTGAAAAATTTAATTTTTAATATTTTTACGTTTTATAATAATTAATTATATAGTTGTATAATAATTATAATGTATATCCCAAGAAATAAAATAATACTACTTAACTTGGTATTATATATTAGCAATAAATAAATATAAATATTATAATTATACACAATAAATATTGTTATATAGTTGCTATTAAATTCTATGGTTTTATAATTTTTTTTTTTATTACAGTATAATAATATTACATTTTATGAAATATAAGTTTGTAAAATAATCAATGTAATAATATACAACCCCCCCGCTGTTTAATATAGATCCATGTGATATAATATTAAAATAATAATTACGTATAATAAATTAATAAATAACAAGAATAAAATATAAAGGAATAATAATATTTTAATTTTATTATTATTATTATTATTTTTTTTTTTTTATCCAAATTTGACCCTTCGAACAAATAAATAAATATTTATTATTCCATGGCGAATGATATACCGTAATGATGATGGTATTTAGATTATATTATGCCGTGATCATAATATTAATATTTATTGTCGGAAGGAAAAACATAAATTAAATATAATACACAACTCTATTATATTATAGTAATGTTATAAATTACTTTTGTCCGATAGAGTACGTCAAATGAACAGGGATTATATCCAGGCAGCAGCAAACGGAATAATTTTAAATAAGCCATTTTATTTACATCACTCTCTAAGAATTAAAGGGATTGCGTGTACAACTGGAGTAGAATAATATATAGGTACTTGAAAAACGATATGGTATCTACTTTATTTGTCATTTATCGTTTTGATCAAATTTACATCCTTTTATAATATGTAGGTAGGTATACGATATATTATTATATTATAATATATTTCTTGTGCTTATTATACTATTCTTATTGTGTATTTATTAAATTAGTCAACTGACGCGTGAACGTACATTATCATGATAGTATATACACTCTAATTCAAAGTACACAACAATAATAATTATTATGCATTCTACATAATAATATAAGCTTTTAAGCTAATGTAGGTGTAAATTTAAATTAATAAATTAAAATATCATATTGGATTATACGTAAGATAACGTCATATTGAGTTGATTATTCGAATATCACGTACCTATGTATGTGAAAATCGAAACGAAATTAATTAAATTTATAAATTTTAACCAAATTTAGAATGACACTTGGATAATTAAATGCGAAATCGAATGTCGAGTCACGGTATAAAATACAATATAAAGAATTAACTATTAGTGTAATAATATTATATTATAGCGCCACCTATAGGTGATAAGTAGGGAACGGATTTGAATGCAAATTGCATTTTTTTCTGAATGTCCGAAAACATTGCTTTCCAAGCAGAAAGTTCATTTCATACATCAAGGAATTAAAAAATGTAATTTTTATTTTGCATTTTTTGGCATTTTAAGACTTTATTACATTTTTAGAGCATTTTTTGACATTTTTAGTGCATTTTATATTTTTTTAAGTCATTTTTATATAGAAATGGATAAAATTTGATAAAAATATATAAACATTCGTTCTAAAAAAATAAAAATAAATATTTATTATGTCTTTACCGATCAGGATAAACCCAGACGAAATTGTTGTTGACACGTGTAGTCACATATAAGTTACAACATATTATTACACGCAATTAAGTACCTAAAGATGACATAAGATATACCTATTAATTTTTATTTTTATTGTATTTAAATATTTTCTATCAGATAAGTTTTTCATAATTATGTGTTTTTTATAAGTTTTAAGTTCAAAATTGTGTTTTTATTGAACTTAAATACATTTTTAAAGTTTTTTGGGGCATTTTTTAGTGCATTTTTTTGATATTAAAGCATTTTTTTAAAGCATTAAGTCGTATTTTTTTAGGACATTTTTCTTATGTTTTATTGCATTAAAGTCCGTTCCCTAGTGATAAGTAATGATCTTACAAATTAAGATAATATTTATTAGGTTAGATTAGAATTGTATCGTGTGCGTTTGTCACGTTATGTATTGTTGTTATATAATAAAAATAAATAATTAAAAGAACTTTATATGTAATTTAAAAAGGTGTTGTTTATTAACTAAAACACAAATATAACAATTAGTAATAGTTAATTAATAAAAAGCATATTATTTTGTTTTAAATATTTTTTCAATTTTTATTTTATTATTATAAATTTACAATATTAAACACAAATCATATTCGATAAAAGTATTTATTTTTTTAATTGGTAATTGTAAATTCTCCTAAAAATTGAAGTACTTGGTAATTTATCCTAAATATATTTCACTATTCGCATGTAAACGTCCTAAAAATAAATTTATACTCTATTATTTGTATGTAAAGTTTCTTTGAAATAATGGAACCATTTAGCATTACTCAGAACCTCAGAGGACACTACAAGGAGGCGGTTATAGTTATCCTCCAAAATGTATTTTCTTTTTTTTTTTATTTACAAAAATATTTTATGTTAAAAAATAAATTACATAAATAATATACAAATTGAATCTTATAAATCAAAATTATTCTAATGTAGAGTTTTCCTACTTATACCCATATCGATATTCGTTACTTCATATCGGTTTGTGATCGTCAGTCAAATAGCTTATAACGAATAATATAAAATAAAATAAAATTTGTTTTATACAATTTTTACTGTGGATAACGATATAATGTTTATACTTTTTTTAATGGATTTTAGATATGCTTAATTTGGTACCATTATATGTTTTTAAGGAAAATTACCTACATACGTGTAACATGGTAGCAAAATAATTTTAAGGGAAATAACATGTACCCAATTCTATGTCCAATAAATTTTTGGTTAAAGAATACATTTTTTTGTTTTTATAACGATTTAGGTATTAACCGACAAAAATGAATAAAATTCCTTATTTTTGTCATAGTTAACTATGTAAACTAGTATTTCTTTTTCAAATAATGCTATAATTTTAGATAAAAGTTTCATACATTCTAAAAATGAATATTTTTTTTCTATTGTTTCAACTCGTATGATAATGTTGTGAGTAAATTCGCTTCTACGCAGTAGTGAATTTTTTACTAACGACTAATTCTAACAAACACAAAAGTAGTAAAATTTTCATAAAGTAGGTATTAAAGTGGAGAACGTGTTAAACCATAATATATATATATATGAAAATAATAATACTCGCGCAAGTAACGAGATTAAAACATTTCATATTCCGCGCGTACAAAAACAAAAACTTATAAGTTATAACGCTTCTATGTATTTACCGTTACTGCGATAAGTTGAAATAATTTCTAAAATAAATGATTAAAATTTAAATATTTTCTAAAATCTGATAAGAAATATATTTTCACTATTTAAAATTGAAAAAAAAAATTGTTTTCACAAAATTGCGAATACCTCATACGTCATTCAGTAAAATAACAGTGGTCGCAATTTTACACACAATATTATAATATTATAATAATAATTTATTTAAAAATTGTATAAAGGAAGGAAATTATTTATGTGTTACCGTAATGAGTTCTGTCCGATATTTCGTTGTAGCTGCAGCTATAGGTTAATCAAAATATATAAGAAATTCTCAGTTTCTTTTTTTATATAGGTACCTCCTAATATTATTATCTTTTCGCTTCAATAACTGGTTGACGTGTGCCGCTACAACAAAATGTCCGACCGTATATTTGAACGGTTCATCGGAGCCAATTTCATATGAAAAGACTAAAAGAGTATTCCTTTTGCATATTATTCTGTTGTATCAACACACGTGGACAACGGTGAAAATTGTTCTTGGAATATTTATCATAATAGTGGTCATGGAAATATTTTAACGAGCGCGTTTAGCCGAATTCCGAAGTGACATCACGATGTAAAACGATTATTATAATATATTATTATTATTATTTGCTAGGCTCAAGTTTCGGCCGTCGCGTAACGCAGAAAATTTTCGTCCATTTTACTCGCATTATTGTCACGATCACATCACTATAATATTATAATACATTCCCGTGTATTGCTACAAAATTGCTGCAAATTGCTGGCGATGACATAATATATTAATATAACAATTATCTGCAGAATTCAAATTCGTAAAAAAATTCACTATCATACTACGTAGTAACGAAAAAACGAGGCACAATTTTAAATTTAAATATAAAATTTCACCGTACGAGTATATCCATTTTTTTTATACGGGTATAATACGATTATTATTTATTGCAGTAGGGGTAAAGTGAATATTTTATAAATGCGTATAATTATTTTTTTATTTCACGTAATAATTTATATAAAATAAAATTTTTGTCAGAACAATAATTAGAAATAATGTAAGAATTTTTTGTATGTATTTCTTTTTACAATAATTTATTTATATTATGAAAATGTTTAAAATGTGACGTTATTTTTAAAATAACCCATTTACAACGCAATACGTACATAAACATTAATTCATCTAATAATACACCATTGAGATATAAAATAATTAGGTATAAATAAATCTTAAAGAACTGCAATATTATAAATTTAAACTGATCAGATAAATCTTACTTGGTCGAAAATTGTATGTATATTATAATACAAATTAAATTAAAATAGCACGCTTATAATGTTATAATATTATATTATAATATGGTCCGAAAAAAAAATAAAAAGCTAAAGAGAATAAATAATTCTACAGAACTATAAATTAACTGATAAAAATCAAAATTATTTTCTGGGTTCATATTCTAACTTTTGAACGTTGTTTTTTCCATGTTTGATTTAAAATATATTTAGAAATAAAATTTTTTGGTTAAATAAAATATTTTATCTTGCGTAACAGTCAACGGGTGGTTTCGTACGTTGAATAACTCGTATGGTTATCGCTGTCTTTTGACCAACATTCCCCGAACGTATCATTGTTATGTCCGTACAAATGCGGTCCACTATTATAGTAGGTCGCATATAATATGTAAACGTAACGTTACCAACAATGCGGTTACCGTCGAACATGTCGGCCATTGGTGTGTGGTATATAATATGTTAGATTAGTTTCGTATATTGAATCGATGGGCGATATTACAATAAGCTCACGAACTGTATTATTATTCTAGGTCGAGTACTGGGAATATAATATGTGTTATAGTAGTACGTGTCAAACGATCACGTTTCTTAAACAATTTGTACACTGCTAGAGATATATTTTATTGGATAGTTTTGGTCATCGTTAATACATACTGGCATACTGCGTTATATGAGCTGACGGTTCGGAATTTAATAATTTATGCGAAGAGATGCTCGTCAAGAATCGTAATCGGCTTTTTTTTCTTTCAGTAAGAGACACGCATCAAAAACCCTGAAGTTTTACATGTTTAATGCATTGCCTATCAGTTATAGGAGTTTCTTATTTTTCATCATTTTCCGTTTAATAAATTCAACGTAAATATAAAAAGGATTGAAAAATTGTATCTCGGGGAAATTCATTCGTTAATGTCGAATTCAATTTTATTGTATATATTTTCCTCCCTGTCATAATGTTATATTGGTTGATAATATTTATATAAAACTTGTAAAAATAAAAATTTTAATTTTTAATTAAAAAAAAAAAAAACATTCAATACAAAATATTATTAATCACGAGTTGCTTTTATACAGAACATGTATTATGTAAGATTAAATAATTTATTTATGAATACCGCCCTAAATATCGAATAAATTTTCCAGTAAGACATTTAGAAAAACTCTCGCATCGATTGCGTAAATAATGGATTATATTTAAAGGTATACTTTATTTAAACTAAATTTATATATTACTATTATACTCGTACAGATAATATTTTATGGAAATTAATTTTATGTTGTTGTACTCCTACAATATTATAATATTATATAATTTTATTTTCTGCAATCAAATAAGATTTAAATTTTATTCTTTCACAATTAATAACAATAAAAATAATAAGTTGTAAATATTTAAACTTACATTACATTTACATATAATTCTAAAATTGGTATTTTAATGTAATAGTTAAATATACGTATTTTGAAAGTAATTATTTGTTTTATTTATAAGCAATGGAAGGGATACATGTGTGAAAAGGATAATGTTGAATTTTGATTAACATTTGAATGCAATGATAAATCATTAAATTCATGAAAACGATTTTGAGCAAAGTTCATCAGATAATAATATATGTACCGATTAAAATGTTTATATTTATCAGTCTCTACGTTCAATATAAATAATTTTTCATAAACCCCCTAAATGAAGCAACTAAATATCCAAACCTGGCAGTACTTCGCTCAGAATAGTTATGATTTATTATTGCGTTAAAATGTTAATCAAAATTCAATACTACACCTGAATACTTTCCACTTGCTTTTTTTATACTTTTAACAGCTTTTTAAAAAAAAATTGTAAATGTAATAATTTAGAATTACTTGGAACTAAGTTAAATAAAATATATTTTATCTTCAATAAAATTTTTAAATTTTTAAAAAAAATATTGTTAATTTTATTTAACATTATTGTAAAATATTGAAATATAATAAGAAAAATCTATATAAATACTGAAATTTCAACTTTGAACAATTATAAAATAAATTGATACATGAGATAAAAATTTTATATTAATATTTAAAATCATACTAAAGAAATTTAATAATTTCATGAAATGAAACGAGATCAAAAGTACCAAATTAATTTATACTGATATTTTATATTATAATCAGTAGAAACGAGACATATATAAATGATTGTGATTTATGAATAATTGATTTAAACAGAAATTTATGATATAAAATATACAATAAAATTTAATAAAGTTATTTACCTACCTAAATATTATATTTTGAGATAGGTAATATAAATACTGGTTAAAAGAAATAATTTTATTATATATTTTAAACAGAATAATTATCGTCAGCTCTGTCGTTTTTCATTACAGGAAAAATTCATTTTTCGGACTAAAATGTTTTGTTATATTTATAGTGGGTGTAATAGGAATGGATTATCTTGTTTTATTCATCTAAAATATTGTTTTGTAAGTATTAATAAAATATATAATCAAAACATAATATTTTATAATTTTATACATTTACATATAAATTAATGAAATATTTTATATTTTATAAAAATATAATTGACGTTCAAATAAAAAAGATATAGGTAGGTAATAATTACAATTTGCTAATTTCTAAGTAGTACTTATGTTATAATACGTGTATTATTTTGATTTAAAATTAATCATTATTTAAAGAAACATTATTATTATTTAAATGTATTAAAACTTTAAGGGAAACATAAAAATATGATATTTAGGAAAGTGGATATATAATAAATTGCATTACCTAACTATACAATTATTACATGAAAATTTAACAATGTTTAAATTGTGATGTTAATATAATATAATAATAATTTGTTTAATATTTTTGTAAAATTATTTATTTTTAAATTCTTGTTTCAGGAAACATAGCTGGAACGAGTGAGTATAATATCAAATTAGTTAGTAAAACGAAATTATACATTGCTAACTTAATATTTTTTTATGTTTTAAATTAGTATCAAAATTACAGCTTTATTATTATTATTATTTTAATAATAATTTGATTAATATATAATAATATATTTCTAACATGAAGACAGTATAAGACAGTTTTTTAAAACAAAATGTTGAAATATTATCACATAATATAATCTATATTAACAATAAAATTAACAATGATGTCGTACCTAAATTGTTATTGTAATATGTCTCAAAGATAAATAAGTACATTTTTTATGTTACGGAATACTAAATAACTACAACCATAATTATTGTATTTATAAGAGTAATTGCATTACTGATCGTATGTTGTTTCGTGTACAATTAGTTAAGACGAACAATTATTTAAAACTATTCAAGTTACTCACTGAAAATTGTTTATGACCGGATCCGTTATACCAACCGTAAAAAGCGAGGAAATACGGGTCCCCTACAAGTAATCTTGAAAAAATACGTTAATGAATGAACACATTATAATATGCGAATAAGTATGTATATGACTAGGTAAACCATGATATTAATTACTTACATGTCGTAAAACACTCTGAAACGTTTACTGGAAAATATTTTTAAAGATGAAATTGCATTTCCTATACAAAATATTCACTCACCCTTACAATTCTTCAACTTAAAACTTTATGTGTTGATAACAAAAACAACCACAGCAACCAAATTAGTTACGAGTTAAAATTAACAATTCGAAACATTTAAATTCAACCTGCTGTAATATTAAGGAAATGATAAAAATAAAATAAAATAGTTTGGAGGAAAGACTTTTCGCTGTTATAAAAGAGAAATCGTAGGAAATCTTAAATAAGCAAACTATTCTATATACAATATTAAATTCGATAATATTATACAATAATAATATGCTATTCTAACTATTATAACATTATTATAGAAACATTGAATAATAATAATTTCTTATAATAAATAATAATAGAAATTTTATTATTATTATTAATAAAGTATGTGAAAAAACAGTGTAGTTTTTATTTATAATTATAAGTAATATTTTTGAAATTATAAGTATAAATTCCGTCATTATATGGATAAAATAAAATAAAATATAATAAAATGAACCATGAACGTAATAATTTATTTTATTAGTATTTCTAGAAAAATATTCTCTCAAATTATTCAATCTTATATTAAATTGATTCATTCATAGGACAATATTAAGTACCTATTAGTTATTATTAATATATTATTGTTCTTTTCTATTGCTAGTGGCTACCCCAATCGTTCACTTTAACATTTTCATCTCTCCACAGTACATGGTAAATTCTTCACTGTATGCTAAAAATTATAAAATGTCACAATTTCACAAGATACATCAAGTCCTTTATTTACCTTCTATCTTAATCAGGAACTATTTATTACATGAAATACCTGACACTTTACATCACTTAATCTACAAACACATTTGATCATCGTATTATCGTATTATCTTCAAAATCATAGTATAAAGTAGTAGTAAAATAGTAGTAAAATCATAGTCCTTTTGTAAATCAGATCCTAAACATCTATTTTAACCTCTTAGAACCTTGATTCAAGTCATCCATACTCGAATTATATGGATTACATAAACTTGTTTTTTCTAATCGTGTGTCTCCAAAACGAGAAAATAATTAATTACCATCTAATACACTCGTAATGTCATAAAATAGTGTATTGTTTTACGTATTCTTAAGAAAAGATCTAATTTCGTATAATATTAATTATTATCGCATATTACGTAAAATTATATTGTCCAGTGGCTCGATACATAATTGAAGTAAAAACCATCAATTCACTACGCGGATAATTTTGAAATTATAGAGCTGAAATCGCAATTTTCTCTTTTCGTCCGCATAAAGAATAAATATTTAGTCACGTATATACTTTTTCGTTTACCATTATAAAAACGAGAAATGTTGAATATCATTGGTCCAAAATTCTAGTTATTATTATTTATTACCGACATCTCTCTTGGGCGGCTTAAAACCTGTGCTCGTTTTTCTTACATTCACCGTTTTTTCCACGATGTTCTCAGTTAAAAAAAAAAAAAAAAAACGATACCCGCCCACCCTCAATACACCTGTCGCCCGTATTTCTCTCCGACGACCACAACTGGTATCGCATTTGTCACCAAGATAATGGAATGGTTAAGAATAGGGAGGGGTTGTTGTCGACTTTGTCCTGTACACTAGCGATTCGCGTCCTTCGCAACTAGCACACAGCGCTGGAAAAAAAAACACCATCCCTTAATCTCCTAATATATGCTTGCATATTCTTTACACAAGCACTCATTTGTTGTATGCGGTATCGGTCGACCAAGCTGTGTTGACATTTTACACGTCAAAAACGGGTAAAATTTATTTCCGTGGCCTGTTTTCTCACGTTTTAATTGCGTATTCCTTCGATTTGCCATGCATGGGACTGACAATAATACTCGATTCAGTCGACTCGACTTGATAGGTTTTCCACGATTTCTGACTTTCTAAAGATGTATAATACGTGTAGCCATTTATAAAATACAATAAGAGACACCTTTCAGGAAGTTTTCCTGTGAATTTCTACGATTGTATAACAAAATAATGTATCGAATTCTCGTGTGAGATGACGTTTTGTGCAAGTGAACTGGCGCCGTAATCGTTTGGTACGTGCACTGAGAAATAATCTCCAGATAATTTTCACGAAAAACATTTATAAAAAAAAATATATATTTTACATAAAGTTACCTAACAATACGAATCCAAAATGTTTTTTAATAAGTATAATTTACATAAAATCAGTTTACTTTTATTGTATTTTCTGGCAGAAAATATTATTGCTCAAATAATATTATTACGTTTATTTATATATTACTTTATTTATAATACTATTTATATTACGAAAATAATATTATAATATGCCTGGATTTTTTAATTTTTTACTAGTCCATTAACGTTAAGAAACAAAATTAATTATTTTATTTAACTATTCAAGTATTATTGTATAATACTATAATACTCGTATATTAATATTTATACTTCTTTAATTCGATCATATAATTGTTTTTATAAATTTTCATATGAATATTTAACAAATTATGAATAAAAATTTATTAATGTCAATTTAAAATACAATATGCTTCATATCCCTAATTTAAAATGTATAGCTTAAATTAATTTTACTTTTACAAATATATAATATATTTTTATTTATTGCTCGATAACTCTACTTTTCATCGTAAATTAAATCATCTTTTTATTATAATATACTCCATAAAATAATAATATGTACAACAATATAATAATTGTTTTTACAAGTAATAATCTTTTATTTTTAACAATTTGTTTGCTTGTTTTTATTAATTTTTTTTTATTTTTCAACTAACAGCGATTATGCGAAAAAAATCATATGTATAATATTGTAATACTCGTATAGCCTCGTTTAATATTATCCTTTATAATGATGAAGATAATATTATTATAATATAATATATTAAAAATGTATTTTAATTATTCGTTTTTGTTTGCGAAAACGTTTTTATTTACAAAACGTATGCTACGTTTCTATAATATTTAATCATATTATTTATTATAGGTACTTTACATTATAATATTTCAATATTATATCATTTTTTTCATATTGTTGAAAACATGATAAGTACATATTGATTACTATAATACCAGGTTAATTTTATTTTCCATTAATATACAATAATTATTATTTAGAGAATGAATTTTTTTTACAGATATAAAATTATGTTGAATATGTTATGTGCTCCTATGCTTAAATCTTTGTCCTTTTTACCGATATATATTTTAGTTACATATTTGGTATAATTGATGTTATTCCGAAATATAAAACCGAAAACAAATTTCTAAAAAATAAAAAAAAATGTTAAGATTTAATTTTCATGAGCGCGTATTTTTTTTTTTTTTTTGTCTTTTATCTTAAGAGATTCGTACGTCGTGTAAATAATATTGCCCCTTATTAAATCAAAAAACTTATAGAATTTAATTATTATTTAAATGTAATTAATTAAATTATTGATTTTTACAATATTTGTAGCGACGTACTATCTAAACGGAAATTATATAATACTCATTTATACAATAAACAATCGGTACAATATGAAAACGTGCCCCCGACATGTGTAAATATTTTTTTTGTAGTTAGTATTGAAAAACTATTAAGCTCGTACAGATTGTAATATTACGAAGACAAATACATCTTTAATAATTGAATTATTTTATATGTTCGTTATATTAGCTGACGATATTATAAAATAATATTAATTTAATGTGATTATAGTTCGGCCAAGAATACAGCATAGATATAACGTCATCATTTTTCCCTTTAGCAAAAGTCAATACTTTGCAACATTTTCCTCGACAAGCACTATTTTACAATATCGTAGGAGGAAAAATGTACAATGGTTTACCGTATAACAAACAATATAATAAATAAGTGGCGTGGATTGTGGTTTTCCGTGCATATATTATTACGTTTAGTTTTATGCTCGGTCCGTGTAATGGTACAAATGATTATCTGCAGATGTGTATCGTATTCCAAGATAACAATACGAGTATAATATTATCATAATATACAGGGTGTATTCGTGTTGCGTAAAAATTTTCACCAGAATTCATACTTTTATAAGTTAAGAAATTTTATTTATTTACGTTTAAAAAATTACTTCATGGAAATTTAAGAAGAAAAAATCAAAACTTACAAGTTTAAGAAATTTCCATATAGCCAGTTGAAATATTCAAAATTCGGCTTAATTAGGTACAGAGATAATGATATAATAATATAAGTACTCTTAAGTATCATTTTTGTTCAGTCCTTGAGGCCAAATGAAATTGATCAATTTTTGAACAATCATTTATTATATCTTACTCAATTAAAAAAAAATAAAATAAACAAAAGATAAAATATGTTATTGATATAATTTTTTGATATTAATTAATAATAATTTTAAGATTATTTTTATGTTAATTACTGTGATTTTATTCTATATAATATTATAATGTCCAGAAGAAATTTCGAAAATACGAAGAAGATAAAAATTATAGAAAAAGACAAATGACAAAATAGTACATCCTATATTATATTATAACACGTTATATTATTACATAACAAACAACATGGAAAAGCTACTTTATGCAATATTGTGAGGATGAATCACAAAACGAGATGATGTTGTTGAATTTTGTCATTTCGGTAACAAAAATATAAACACAGATTGGACTTGTATTATGAAAGTATCTTGGTTTACTTGATGCGATAATCAGAAGTATGTGCACAACGTTTTTATTGAATTATCGTGATGGAAAATCAAATAAAAAAATGAAAATTATACATTTTATTACACGTTGTATTTGCTTTCAAATTCGACTGTTGTCTGAATGAGACTCATATTCTTTGTTTTCATTATTACATTTTTTACTATAATTCAAATAATAACACAGTTATAATCATATCATGATAATATAATCATTTTGTTTTCACACTATTATTCAGAATAATTCTGATAGTAAAATTCATTTCTTGAAGTAAATAGAAAATCCAAATTATTAAGAAGAAAAATTAAAGATCATAATAATAGGTACCTATATGTTTTTGTAAGAAGAAAAATTTAAATGTACAAAATTTAAATTTACTTGAATGCAAAACATGAAAACGGTTTTATATTTTATTTAGATTATATTTCAAATAAATTACTAATATTTATAGGTATATTAAAATGTAATAGCTAAAATATAAGATACACTATTTTAGATATGTATTATGTATTGATTGTATAATGATGTGTGTCATTCACGAAGAGCATAATAAGTTTCATTTAGAGAACATTGACTATAGTTGATATTTTATTTTGGTCATTTTTGGAATATCTCAAAAACGAACGTATGAGTTAAAAAACACTACCAAAAAATGACAAAAATACGATATTTTTCACGATAACAGAAATTTTAACAAAATAAATTTCAATATTTTATAACTTGTTTATTATTATTATTATTATTATTATTATTATTATTATTATTATTACTAGGTATTACTATTTTTATCGTATGGTAATCATTTTAAGTACATACTACTTTCAATGATTTATAATCAATATTATTATTTACTCATACAATATAAATTTTATATTAATTAAACGAATATTATTTGTTTAGAGTTTATTTCCATTTCAATTATTATTCAGTTCTCTTCTTTATTTGAAATAATATTTGAATATTAATTAATATTATGTAATAATAATATATAAATTTAGAATTTCATTGAAAAAATATAGTTACAAAATATAATTATGTCTATTTTTACATGATTGATTTTATTATCAACTTTTCCATATTAAAATTGTAAATTCTGAGTGATGCGAATGTATATCTTTTTTATAATATAATTAAAATATTATATATATATATATAAAATAGCTGCGCTGGCATTTTAATTTTATTGCGATTTATAGGGCATCATAAGTCATAACAAATGAAATCTAATCCTTATTTTACAGAATAGTTATTATTATTTGGTTAATTATATTTTCAATAGAGTTAAGTCTCTATTAAATTAATGAATGTTTATATTTTAAATTAGTTGTTATTTATAAAAAATAATTTTGTTTCGACATTTAATGAAGTAAATTTAAAAAAAGGAGAAATTGACGAAAGTTATAGGACATAGGTTTATAGTGTAGTTTATTTCCGGAAAATATAATATAGTGCATCTGAAGTGAACCAAAAGTTTAAATCATACCCTTATAGCTCATCAGAATCGATACTTAACGGACGATCTATTGTTAATTTTCGACGAAACCCGATGATCGTATACAATAACGGACCATTAGGATATTCCGGTATCGGAGGTTACTCTAATAATCACAAGTGTTAAACTTGGCGATAAGCCAATAGAATCGTTTATAAACAATCCATTCAGTGTCTGATAAAATCATTATGACTATCCGAAAACACGTTTTGTAAAAATTATACCCAAATTTTGGCATCCATGTAAATATTTTAGCGAACCGTCTAATATTTTATGTTTTTAATATTATTTATATTATGTAATAGTAATATTATTATATACGAGTAATTATTTAATTACTTTAACAATTTATCTAAAAAATAGATAGGTAATAGGTATATTAATATTTTATGTTTTATTTTATTCAATTTTTATCCATTATTAAAATAGACATGTTAATCAAATGTTTTAAAAAAATTTTTAACATTTTTTTGATTCAATATTTAAATTTTAAAAACATTTCAATAATTCAAACTTCGAGTAACGTATATATCTTAAAATACAATTTTATTTCTTATAAGATATTATTAATAAATTTACGATTTTTTTTTTGGCAAACGTGAAGTGTACAGCAGGTACTTTAAAAACAAATCTATAATAACTACACACTATTTTAGTAAAAGTTTTATCAAAAATAAAATACTTTATAATATACCTTTATAAAAAATAACATCATCATTTTGTCTTTCTAAAACAAATCCTTGTTAAAAAAAAAATTAATTAAGGAACGAATAATTAACAACAATGAAAATAACATTTAATTTATTTTATGATTTTAAAACAGAAATAATTCCATTTTATATACTTTGAGTTCAACATGAACCAACAAACTGTCTTGTAGTTTTGAATAAAAGATGTTTTCTTGCGGTACAGCCGTTACTGAAAGTACATAAATTACGACCAAAACTAAACGTATAGGAAATAAGAAGTCTATATATTCCAAGTCGTACATCGTGAGTGAATAATTTATAGGTGTAAATAAAATTTCTCATAACAAAATAACAATTAAATATTATCCTATATCTTTTCCCAATAGGCAATGTAATATGTTGACATATTGCGTCATCATTCTAAGCAAGATTAAACATTTACAATATTTCTGTGATAAGTTAAGTTAATTTAAATATTTAAACTTAACTTTTAATATTTTAATATTTATAAACAACTATTGTAGTTTAACTTTTTAATTATGTATTCACTTAATAAATAACGAGTTAAATTTCTAAAAATTTAAGTTCAGTTAATAAACCTGTATTTTTTATAAACTTAAAACTTAATAAATCTGATTGTCAAATTAAAAATAATTTTTTGTATTTTATTATATTATCATGTGAAAAAATATACTCCGGAAGATCAACCAAAAAGTTAATTTTTTGTTATCTTTATGAAGAGTTTAATATTAATAATAATTTCCTTTACATTGCAGATTTATGTTTTAATAATTATTATCTTATTTTCTAAATGTAGTTTAATTTTATAGGAATATGTAAACCAATTAAAATTTTTCTCAAAAATATAAACTCCTATATTGTGAAATTTAAAATTTGTTTATATTATATAGTATATTAATTTATACCTGTACCTAGAAAATAATAATAAATTTAAGGTCAATAACGATGTGCATGTTTTTTTTAAATTTAAATCAAATATAATATATTATTAACATTTTATAAACTTAAATGTTTGTAACTTCGTGAAGGGTTATACGTATTTTTATTTCCCGTCGTTATCCCGTCGCTTCTTAATCATCGATTATTTATTAAAATAAAATTTAATAATAACGACGTCGATAACAAATTAATAGGATTACTTAAGAAAGAGCTTTTACTAACTGAAAAACTAATATTACAATGTACCAATTTAAATAAAACCACTTCCTTAATTTTCCATTTTTCTCGATTTATCTTTTCAAATTGTTGATATATCTAATAAATTTATTAATATCATACATAATAATATAATAAATAGGTAAGTACCTATAATATTTTTTATTTTACATAAATTCATTTTAATGTGATGTGGAGTAATAATATTATTATTTTGTTGTCTTATCGAATATCACGGTTCATCAGGCAACCAACCCAATCAACAGAAAAAAATATAATATACTTATATTCTACGGAACGAGTATAAAATAAAATTATGTATTTCTAAAAAATGAATAGGTATAGAGAAATATTAAATAAAACGATATTGTTGAGCGTTAATAATTATTATTACTTTTTAAATATTCAAATGTTTCACATATTTCATATTAAATATGATATTATGAAATTGCAATATGAATTTTAATATTTTTAATCAATTAAATTTTATATAATATAATTTGTAACGTCAATCATTTTCATTTTAAAATGAGTAAAATTTACTTATATTTTGTAAATTATTTTAAAAATTATAAAAAAAAAAATATATAAAATATTTTTTTTTTTTACATTTCCGTATTCTGTGTATTTTTTAAAAAAAATATAATATAATCAAATTAGTGCTGTAAAATAATAACGTGCAGTTACATTACGCGAATATACTCGTATAATATTAAAATAGAAAATAAACCACTCTAAACACTAATAAAATTTAAAAAATCAATTTTTATTATTTTATCATAGATACAAAATTAATATTATTTAAAAGTCATATTATTATTATTATTAAATATTCCATTCTAATTATTTTATATTTTCACATCATTATATTATAATAATATGAATACATTATAATAATAATATGTAATAGAATGTTGTAAACCTCTAAAACACGTAATATAATACAAATATATTTTGACCATATATTATGTTTATGTCTAAAAACCAATTTTATTTGAGACGTATTTTTATTGTAGTAATATTCTGAGTTTTTACTCTTTTAACATATATTATTTTATTTGACACTTTATTAACCACGGATACGTATTATGACTATAACAATTTAAATGAGTCTATTAAGAACAATAATAGACATACTTATATTATGTTATTACTTCTATCTGACATACTATTTAAATCTTTGTTATTTTATAGTTAACTATTAAGCTAAATAAACATTATATCATTAAAATTACTATGCAAATATTCAATTGATTTCGTTTATATAAAATATATACATATTACATATATTGATTATATCTTGGTATGATAAAAATTTTATTTAAAAAAGGTGCACGTTTCATCAATTTAATATTAGTTATTCTTATTATGTTTAAAATTTTAACTATAGGTAATTTTCTTACAAAAATAGTTTACACATTTTTACATGACTTAGCTATTAATAAAACAAATTCACATGCATAATAAATAACAAATAATACTACTTAAGATATAATAGGATTTTTTTATAAATATAATAATTATTTATATTATGAATGTACTTGATTAAATTAAAATATAATTAATACCTAATATTTTATAAATTTATTTGTATTTGCCTGAATTTTACTTGAATTTGCCTAACAATTTTCAAATATAAAGTAATTTGTACTTGAAACATGGTTATTTTCTATTCATATAAATTATAAAGATTATAAAATTATAATAATTACCTAGTTACATTTTAATTTATCGATAAAACATAACGAACTCTATATTAAAAAAAAAAAAATAAGTATTTTATAATATTATAGTTTAGAATAGTTAAAATATAATAAATATTAAATCATATTATTTATCATTATAAATAATCGAAATATTATCATATTATTCATAAAATCATCCTAAATACATTATTTATGGGACCATATATTATTTTCCTTGATTGTTATGGCGGTATGACTAAAATGATTTGTCTAAAAAATAAATTTAAAAAAAGGTTTTTATAAGCGCATTAACCATATTATAAACATATATATGTATATAGATATATTTAAAAATGATATCAATAAATAAAGACTATCTAATGATATAATATTTCTTTATAAATTTATAAATTATTCAAGAGTTACTAATTTAATAGTCATTACGCTTTTAAGAAATATACATATTTTTAAAATAATATTAAAATAATAATATTACGTTTATAAAATATAAGAATAAACTCAAATAATTAATAGAAATAATTTATTTTTAATTGGAGTAAATAAACTCTGTTGTTTTCTATTAACAGTGAGCATACATAAAATAATACAAATTATTCATTTAAAATAATAATATTCAGATTTGTCTATAATTTAAAAGTTAATAAAATTATTTATGTTTATCACTATATTATTAATTTATTTATAATAAGGTCAATTGCTTCTAATTAATTATCTATTTTAATAATAATAATATATATTTTTTTTTAATTTCATAATTTAATTTCAAAATATATTATATAATAATATACACACTGCAGAATGTCAAAAAACCACAGATTTATGACGTTTACCCGACCTAGGTATATATCTATTATACCGCCTAGTAAACCATTTTTATTGGAACTTACCAATCATTCATTTAGAACTCTGAAAAAATACTAAATTAATTATTGTTATAGAAATATAGAATATTGTTCATTTATTTTATTTGACTAAAGTATAAGTTTTATATTATTAAATAATACAAAATATTCCTATAATATCTCAATGCTTAAAACTATATATTACCTAGGTACTTATATTATTTCATTTTACAAACTAAATCAATTATTTATAATATGTTTAATCATATATTATTATTAATTATGATGAAATAATTATTATACTATTAATAGCATTATTATTTATTAATATTAATCTCATCTAGGTATAATAAAAACAAGTGGACTATTAAACAAATAAATATATTAATAATACCTATTATTTGATAATAATTACTACAATATTCAAAATTTCCATCAGTCATAAATATAATATTATTACTTATATTTATTTATTTATTATTTTTTTAATGTACTAATATTTGTAATATATTATTTAACTATGTAGATAAAACAAATAATAATTATTAAACTATTTTATGATTATTTTATAAAATATTATCTTGTTATCCATTTTTACTGTATAACGAATTGAAAAACATTTTTACGATATATTGAATTATAGAATATTATTTATAAAATTTCCAACTGTATGGATGAAAAAAATTTATTTCAAAATGGTTATTTTAATGTCAAAATATTATTATTTTATTCCCGATTGTATATTATAATATACAGTTATAATAATATTTCATGACCTGTTGTAATATTTTTGATTGCTATTTTTATTGTAAATACGCAAAAGTAACTCTTTATATGCCTAACGGTTATCTTTTATATAGTATATTAAATATTACAATTCGAAAACCCTTTATTGAAAATGTATATATGTATATTGTAGTGTATTTTATTCAAAAGAGGAAAATTAAATCAAAAATACCATCCAATTCAAAAACAATGATGCTGAATAACTTATTGATCTTGTTGTTATAGAAGAAATCAGATAAAAACGTGGTAATTTAATAATGTATGGTATTGAGGGCGAATTAATATTAATACGGGTATAATTATTATGATAATATGCAATTCTATTAGATTATTTTAATATATTTTTGCGTATGAACTTTGCGTATGTATAACGTATATAAGTTTTATCGACTTTCTATCCCATGTAATTTTAACATTATATTTTCTTCGGATTTTTCAAGCAGGGTTATCTTGTGGGTTTTATATTCATATAATTATTATTATGTATACATATTATTGAGAGAACAATAACGATAAAATTTTAATTAGAATTTTAATACCTACATCAAGGCGGATTAATTACCTATATAAAATAATGATTAACACAATAATTAATATTATGAATCAACACAAAATAAATAAAGATCTTTTTTTTTTGATACGGGTTACTGACAAGATATTATATAATTATTTTCCTAAAATTGTATCTTTTGGAATGATAGACCATTAAAAAAATAATAAAGAAAATAAAGTTTACAATTTAATAATGAAAAAAAGCATTGTTTATGGATACAAAATAAAATATTATTTCATATCAAACTATATAGTATTGCGCCTTACTTTAAAACAAAATTCATATTGATAATTTTAAAATCAAAATATGATTTTACATTATTTAAGTTAATGTAATCAAAATTCATTTTAAAAATTCTAACATTCGTCACTTCTTTGATTTCATTTATTTTCATAGTAAAAGACTAAAAGATGTATTTAATTTGAATGATTAACTTTTATACATAAACAAATAAATATATTTTTATTTCCAACTGGATGACAATAACAATACTATAAATCCTTGCAAACAAATATCACAATTTTCAAATAATACATATTTTTATAATATTCCCGTTTTTCTTACCTTCGTATTAAATGCAAGAACTATACAATATTTTTATTGGCTTTAAAAATATCAACATAAATATGATATTATATTTAATGTATATAAAATGTTATTTTTATAATTAATTTTCAATTTGCGATTGGTTTTTAGATTAAATATATTAATAATAATACACCAATAAAATGTGCATTAAACAACAATTATACCGAAGCAGTGGCGTGTTTAGGGGAGGTCCCGAGGTCCCCCCCTTTCTCCATATTACATATAGGTAAGTAATAATGTCATTATATTGCACTATTCGGTTTTCTCAAAATAATAATATTATATTATTATATATTATATATCATTATGATGGCAATGAAATCAGAATTTTTACAAATAACGAGTACCTAATAATAAAATGACATATTAATTTCCACTTTTGCGACAAAAGACTATTTATTAATATTTCAATTTAATTATGTTTTATATAAAAATACATAAGTCAACATTTAAATATATTCATTTGCTGCTTTTCTTGATGCACCCCCTTTTTTTAGTATTTCTAGCTACGCCACTGTACCGAAGTAATATTTAATTAAAAATGATAAACCATTGCATTCGAAAAAACGATTCTGAGCGAAGTTCAGTCAGATATTGATTAAAATTTCGAAATTTTTTATTTAATATTTTAAACTCAAAATTATCTCACATATAGGGACCATAAAGGTACACATATGGTACCTACATAAATGAACCCCTACACAATTTTCAAGTATCTAAGTTCAATATAATTGCTCATAAAATGTCTTGTTACCTAAATCACAATATCATAAAAAAATTTGTGAATTTTATTTAACATTATTGTAAAATATTGAAATATAATAGGAAGAATACATATAAATACTAAAAATATTAATTTTACTGAAATTTTAACTTTAAACACCTATAATAAAAAATTGAATCTTGAGATTTTCCTAACATTTTTATGTGATGATTTTATGACATATATGAAGTGTCTATGTGAATACTCAATAAAATTTTCAAGAGTCTTACTTTAAAATTACCTGAGTTATCGTGAAATATTGAAATCGGATTCGTTGAAATTACAGTTTCCGTGAAATATGTCGTTTTTTCGTCATTTCTTCGTCGTTTTTTCTACCACTTATGGTCAATTTTGAGAAATTCGAAAAACAACCTAAATAAAGTAGGTACCAACTACATCACTTTACAACCAGAAGTATATGTTATTCGTGAAAATCGGAACATTATTTCGGGTAGTAAAAGTGTCTTCATACTAAAAAGCAAAAAAAAAAAAGAAAAAAAAAGGACACACATCATTGTAAAACCAATACATTCTTCGCTTCGCTCAGAATCTAAAATAATAATAATTTAATTAAAATAAATAATTCTTAATATCTGTTTTTAATTAAAAATAAAGAAACCAAATTTCTAAAAAACATTTGTTTTTATTTTAACAAATACGCATTTCGAAGACCAATTCTTCATCATCAGTGCTAAACAACTATTGAGTCATTCGACACGTATACATTCCTTTTATATAGAAGCAATTTTTTCTTTATATCTGATTATATTATACAAAATATTTTATATTTGTAATATAGGAAAATAAACAATAAATAATACATGAAAATTAATGCTGCATGTAACGATATATTTTTAATTGTTGGCTGTAAGGTAAATGGACATTTTTTTAAATTTGTATGGATTTATAAAAAAACAAATCCGTAATATATTTAAAAAAAAAAAAAAAATACATAAAATAATAGATATTTAATTTTAAGTTATTGTACGAAAATGTTGACAAAATATCCTATTTATTTTCTATTATTATAACTATCGTATAATTAATATTTCTTAAGATTAAATTAATAAATTATTATAATACTTATATAAACTAGATACAATTTAATATCTATTATTGTATTTTAATACAATCCTATCTCAGACCTATCTTTTTCTTTGGTATGTACATTTCGCTGAATTTCTTATTTCTGGTGTTTTAGGTTTTTTAATGTCACTCAAACTTAACTTTTTAAACATGGCAATTAACTATTACAAAAATATAATCATTTTAAACCATAGTATATATTATAGTGTTTTAATATAAGGGTAATATGTTACTATTACTATTATTTTTTTTTTTTATAACACAAGAAAGTACAAAAATTTTAATTATTTAGTTATATAAAATAACGAGTTTTAATTTTTTATACATACCGTAGTAATGCTTGTATCGGAGACATTACGTTTGTGTTGTTCTATCTATACAATAAAAAGGTTAGGTTGGGACAAATGAAAACTTAAGAAATTTATAAATTATTTAAATTAAAAAAAATTGATTATAATAACATTTGTTTGTTATGAATTTTTAATTATTTAAATGTATGTTCTTAAAATATATTTCAATTTCAATTTTATAAAATTACATAAGGATTTATCATATATAATAATAATAAGATATTAACAATTTATAATTTTATACAAATTAATTTATATATACTAATTACTTATATAAGTAATATAAGTTTATTTTATAAACCTATAAACAATAATTTATTTATACTTTGAAATACTTTATATATTAATATTATAATATTACTTGAATAATAATTGTGAAACATTTTGTTCATTTTCTTTTCTTAAAATTTAACCAAATTACTTGAAAGTTTAGATAATATAATTATAATTATTATTATTATATTAATATTATTAAATCATAAAATTACAGATATTATTAAATCGAATATTAAACGATTTAATTATTATTATCTACGTATTATCTATTATTATTATTACTATCGGTAATTAGTATTATAATTGAATTTTTTTTTTTTTAATTAATATATTGTAATATTATGATTTTTAATATAATTTATTCTTCTACTATAAGAATATACTATATACGAATTATTTACATTCTGTATTAATTTTGTGAAACTAAAATTGAAAACATTATCCAGTAAAATCAGATTTATTATAAAACTAATTATATATTTCGCTTATAGTATTAATCAAAATCATTCAGAGAACATTTCACGGTTTAATATTGAAAAACATAAAATTATAAACAAATTAGATACGAATGTGGTAGATTTATTTATGTCCATCGCCAATAATTGATTTCATTAGTACAAAATAAATTTCAAATTATGTTTTTACATAAATCGTTTTACGTTTTAATCTTTATACTTTTATAACAATATTTTATATTAATATTAATAAAATTATAATGCATGTTACAATGTTACTATATTATAATATTGTAATAACATATGATTCTTTAAATTTTTCATATGTTTTACTATAAATTTTAAATAATAACATAGACTCAATTTTTGAAATTGAAAATTGTATATAATATATAAAATAAAATTTATAAATGAACAATGTTATTAAAATGAGCACCTCTGTATATTTTGTAATTAAAAATAATATAAATTCGATAAATTTGAAATCGGTGAAATTTATCGATGCAAACAAATACGATGGGACAACGTTTGGCGTTTATTATACTAGCATACTATAGATAGTATATGAGTAAAAATTATATTAGTATACTTTAAAAATTTACACTTTTACAACACAAAACACGTACGATAGACTTACCTTACAATTTCACCATTAATATTCATTAAAATCTGGGATTAAGAAATTCCGTTGCCAATTACACTGCGTTAATAAAGTTCATTAACGGGATGTCTATAGGTATGGGCATAATAAAAATGACCATGTAAGACTCATTAGTACATAACTCTGAACATTCATTAAATTTACGACCGGACTTTTCCTTTGTAGTTGAGTAAAAAAATTACGAAAGAATAATTATTTTTAAAATAAAACTTACATAACTAATAATTAACTATATTATTATTATCATACATTCACTATAGGTTAAAAATAGTATTTCTATACAAATTAATAATATTAATAAGTAAATGATACATAATAATTTTTTATTATAATTTATAATATAATTTTAATTTTTTTAATTTCATAGTTATTATTAATTTGCATATAAAGGAAATAGATGTATAGGTTATGGAAATCCTATTAACATTTTGCGAATAAATAACATACTAAAGTATAGATGGGAGGAGTATACGATAACATCAACTATGACAAGTTATGGAACAAAATATTACAATAATAATTTAAAAAAAAAAAATTCAAAAACTACTTATATTTTCATAGTTATACGCTGGTTTATGATGAAAAAAAAACACTATAATAGAAATAATTTATTAAAAAAATATAAAATATTGCATTCTTAAACCATCATCGTGCGGCTATCAGCTATTTGTCCAAGACTTATAATTAATTACCATTTTATCAAAATTCTATATATATATATATATATATAAATGAATTAATTTATCTTTGTTTTCTTAACTTTTGTTTTATGATTGATATAACCCGTAATGTCAAGACTCGACTTTTTTATATTTTATTAATAATATAATATTTTATTATTATAAAAAGAAATCATTCAAATTGAATTTATATAATTTTTTTTCTCATCATTTTCTCTGTTTATTATAGTTTATTCAATTTATTACTTATATTAATTTTTTTAAACACTTTAAAAAATTTCTTTATAAATAATAATATACCTATACGAATACCTATAGATTATATTTTATTTTGTTACATACGTATAATATATTAAATTTGCGCATGTATTCGTATCATTAATAATTTGGGTATATTATATACAATACCGTCGTGTCCAATAAACAGTTACCGAAAGAGTTTTACCATAAAAACCACGCTCTGAGAATTAAATTAACATTTCTGAGAGTCAATTTTCACTGGAATATAATAAACGTGTATGATAAAACATCATCATTTTCTCTGAGGTAAAGTATCAGAAATTATTATTATTATTTAGGCGATTAAATGTACAATAAACTTTATTTTAGAATATAATAAATTAATAACTAATAAGCTGTAAATTATTGTTATTATTTTTATTATGGATATTGTATGTTGTATGACTAAATGAATAAAAGTAACTGAAATATATTCAGATACCTAATTTTGAATTATTTTATAAGTATGTTTACATTTTACAATTACATTTTTATTTTATATTATTATTATTATTTCATTATGCATAACAATATGATAAATTATATAAACATTAAGAAAACATTAAATTATTATTTTGCATAATTTTATAGGTACTTATTTGAACTTAATACTACTATAAATACATGCCTGGAAAATTATAATAACGAGATTATAATTTTAAGATTATACCAAACTATAGATAAAGCACTAATTAAAAATATATATTTGTAAAACAATTTTTATTTTTGAAAGATAAAATTTATAGAACCAAAAACCAAAAGAAGTAAAAAGAAGTTAAACTTCAAATTAAATTGTTATTTTTTAAATGAGTCTATGCAATTGTTTTTTATTGATGGAAAATTATTTTGTCTATTATAATAATTTTAATATTACCTATATTACAATATTACATTGGGTGTATATTAGTTTTTAGTAAAATTTTCAAATTTATTATTTTCTTTATACTTACTACCTACTTAAATATTTATAATTTAACCATAATAGTTATCCAGTTTATAATATTAACACCGAGTAAAATTTAATCTAAAAGTCTAACTTGATTTTAACTACAGTTCGATTTAATATTATTTAAGTACAATAATACAATATTATGTTTAATTATTTAAATTTAACATTTCGATATCTTTATAATTATAAGTTCTATTTGATAGAGGATATATCAATATAAATTTTATTTATAAATAATAGAATGAAATAAGTATCGTGTATAATTGTAATTTGGAATAATTTTAATTATAATTTTGAGGGATAATATATTTGTGGTACATTATTAAATTTTATTTTGGGTAACATGTAATAAAAACTTAAAGAATAACATTAATTTTTTTTTTTTTTACGTCAGCTAATGATTATTATTTTACAAAATCGATTTATGATACAAAAAGAAATTATTATATTATATCAAATAAAACATTATCAAATAACAACTATTTATATTATCTTTTGTAAAATATTTTACCTAAACTTTAATATTTGAAATTTGAAGTATTAGTCGTGAGGTATACAACTATTCAACACCTTTTAATGTATACGGAATTAAAACGTTTTATATGTATTGCTTGACGGATCATAAATTTCACTAAAATATTACTTATTTTAATATAATCGACAACTAAATATTCCGTAAACGATTATGCTGTTTAATGTAAACCATTTTAGTAACATATTTATTAGATTATGTATAGATTTTCAATATCGCAACAATGAATTTTATTTTTTAAACATACTTTGATGCAATATTTGATCTCAATAATATTAAGCCAATATAACGTTTAGACGTCATTAATATTAAAGAATATCAAGTAAACACAATGACAATCATTTATTTTTTAACTTATTCTCGTGCCACATGATGTTTTTCATTTATTATTATATTATAACGTTATGAAAAAATAAATATTCTTCTCGTTACATATTTTACCATAATACATATTTAATTACGCTTTCAGTGGAAATTATTCTCGTTGGTCATCATTATTATTCGCTTTGTTTTAAATTTCGTACCGACAACAATATTTTAATTTGAGTGGGTACATTAAAACAATATAATTATTATATAGGTACGCGATTATATTATTATAAAAGGTGTATAATTTCATGAAAAACATTTAATACGTTTTTTTACGTATTTCAGTATAAACTATTATAACAAGAAATAGGTAATCACGTGTCGATGAATCATTTTATGACTATGGTATTTATACCATTGGCGGTATCGATATTAACGACATTATGTTTGTGGATGATAGCTTAACATCTCCACGTAGTTATCCTTTGTACAGACGATTTTAATGATATAAAATTACATTTTCAATTTATATTTTGTGTTGGCTTTCTTTCCAATAGGAAACCTCGTGGATAATGTTACATTGTTACCCAAGATTGAAATTATACTCGTAGAATTTTATTTAATAGTAACAATGACTAGTCATCTATACCAGACATATTATTATTATTATTATAGTCCAAAATAATCAATTATTGAACATTTTATTTTTACACGGATTTTAATGTATGCTTCTCGTGTTATATTGCATAAGTAATAATAACTGAGACACGGAATTTTAATTATTCGCTACGAGGCAAAAATACTAAAAGTGGCATCTGTACATTGACAAAGAACACATCGAAAACAGAAATAAGAATATCGCCACCGAGTAAGGCAACAACAGAGCATAGCTCTTATAGTAATGTAATATATTACACATTATCCAAAAATAAATAATTTTATTCATAAAATTATAACATTTTAATACAATGCTAATTTAAGATGATTTTATTGTAATTTGCAAATATTACATGACATGTAATATATTAATTACTGAAATATTGTCCGTTACGTGATATAATTCATTTCAAAAAATTAATTAAAATCGAGCAATATTATCTGGGATAGAAACTTTGTGTTTTTTTTTTTTTTTTTTTTTTTTTTTTTTAATAAAACTGTTTACTGAAAAATTATACATAAATACAATATTAATTTTAACATAACTACCAGTACAAAACTTTTACAAAATATAATATTTAAATTAACATCGTTCACAATATTATTTGTAATAATATACCTATAATAAAACTGTAATACTAAAATTAAAATTCAATAAATTAAATATAAATTTAAAAATTTAAAATAATAAACATTTTTGTCGATTATAATTTAGTATTATATTATTTCAGAGAACATTCAAACTTTTTAATAAATTGACCACCCAACTAATTATTTGACGATAATATTATTTTATTGTAATAAAATATAACGTACAGCTTATAATATTAGGTAAGGTATAAAATAATTGCATACATTATTTTCTTTACATAATGTAACATTCTGTGTCATATTAAATATAGACATTATTATTTAAAATCATCGTTACGTCGATGATTAAATTATTGATGAATAATATTTTTTAGAATTTTATATTTAATTTATTTTTATGTTAAAATAACTAAAATAATAATTTTCAATTCTAAATAATAAGTGAAAGTTATAATAATATTATAATATATTATAATGATAAAAATATTAAATTAAATTACTACAAATAAATAAATAATACAATAGTAAAATATAGACACTGATCTCGTTTCAAAACAAAGTAATGTATATGAACATAAACAAAGCTAATCCGTTCTTTGATGTTTTCTACTAAAATAAAATAAAGCAATTTATCTTGTAGGCATAGTGTTACGAAAACTAAGTTTAATAAAAAAAAAAATGGGACAATAAATTTTAGATATCGTTTACGATGTCGGAAAACACAACGGCCAGGACAATAATTCATAGACGTGGTCACACAATTACACTGTTAAACTGTTAACGGGTTTAAACTCTTTCATTAATACCACTGATGTAATATAAAGTCAACCGACGAATGGATATTTGTAATGAGTTATGAAAGTCGTTTAATGTACTTAACTGCGACGTTTCTGAAAATCATCAGGCGACCAACTACGCCGAATAACATTTTAGTGAAGTTTCGAGTTTCAGACGGACGTGATTAATAATAAATAAATAAGCAAGCATAAACGTCTACTACAAACGTTACATTATTTCTATGAATAAGAGAACGAATTCTAAATTATTTTATTAATGTAAAATAATATGATTTTGATATTCGTCAAATACAACTATAATATAATAATAAATAATAAATAATAATAATAATAATAATAATAATAATAATAATAATAATAATAATAATAATAATAATAATAA
>JAIUCT010000022.1:6767521-6809901 GCA_021307375.1 Tetraneura akinire | reverse complement strand
AATAATAATAATAATAATAATAATAATAATAATAATAATAATAATAACAATAATAATAAGTATTATCAATATTATCATAAGGAAACTATAGAAAACACATTTTGACGATTACAAAAATGAAAATGGACATCGTTAGGCAGTCGGGTCGGCTAGCTGACAGAGACAAGATAAACAACAGTAAACGTTTCAGCACCGGTCACTGTTATACTATTTCAACAATAGCATACACAACTATTCGTTCGAAGAATGAACCCTGTTGTCATCGTCGTCTTTCCGAGATTCTCGGCACGATGTTATTTTCCCGGTCGCATTATCTTTAAAAGCTTTTACATCATATACCGCAGTAGCGGTTTCCGAAAACGTACGCACACGCATATAATAATAATAATGATGATAATATGTGCGGAACCAGTGATTTCTTCTTTTCCATTTCTTCCTTTTCCATTTTTTTTTTTCATTCTTCTTTTTATTCTTCTTTCCAATGCCGTTATACATATTATTATAAACACTTTCGGGTCCATTAATGTTTCTGCTCAAAAACCACGAGTAAATCCATTATTGTTTTTATTGGCTGATAAAAATCATAACCAAACCTAACCTAAATCTAATTAATAAGTGTTGCACGAAAGTAAAGTGGCTACGACGACAACGGCTATAGAGATTGTCCAAACGAGCATCGTGTTTTCGTTTTCATAATACGAATACCAACTTCCTATTTTTATACGCTTCGCCGTTTTTTTTTTACCAACTAGGTGAAATTTATTTTGTCTTGTCGACGTTTTTCTCATTTTTTCGCCGATTTAAAAAGCAAAAAACGTACGAATTGCCGAGGTTGTACTTACTAGGTAATATTCTTCGGAAAATTACCTAGTCATTGAATTTATTAAAACTACGGATATATTTGCGTTTTGTCATTAAATTAATTTGTACGCGCTTAAACTGTACAATTTATTTTTAACTATACGACCGGCGTCCGTACTTTTAAACAATTATTATATTATTTGTTGTCTATGACAATAATTTGTTTTTAAATTTGTAAGTACAATAAAATATGTAATAAACTAATAACATTAAGGAATATTGTCGAACAATTTCACAATTTCACTGGACAAAAATTATAATAATAATATATTTAGTATCTACATTATTATTTTTTCCTTTTTTTTTTTTTTTTTTTTTTTTTTTTATCTATATGACTCGTTTTATCAATTTTAACCCGTAAATTAAAATCATAAATATTGTATATTAATTTTACTTCATAAAAATATATCTTAATGCAATTAAACTTTTCACATTTATTCTATTGTTTAGTGAAACGAATTAAAAATTATATTATAACGGTGCCTTTGATTTGAAGTAATAATCGAACAAACTTATAATTAAGGCCATTGAATATCGGTCGGTTTTTCATCAAAAACTATCTATTTTTCTTCCATCAGTCCAACAGGTCGATGTTGTGATGGGATAAGAATTTTGAAAATTGATTTTAAATCAGTATGAAGTTTACTTGAAATCAATCAGGCCATATTTTGAAATTACATTCTTAATTACCTAAACATAAATAATGTTTTTGTTTTTTTGAATTTTATTGATTTTATTTTTTCTATATAATTATATAAACAAATAAATTAAAAAAAAATCGTCTGACCGATGTGAAGTAAACTTGGTGTTGAATTAGAATCTGTTTTCAGAAATAAAATTGGATCGTTACTACCATGAAACTATTATGGAAGTAAACTAGGTACTTTTTGTAACTAAAAATTAAAGCTTTCTAAACCTTATTATAATATTTAATACTTGCGGAGTTTTCAACAATATAAAAATATTACACTCACACTAACCATAATCATTTACTTCTCACATAACAAAAATGTGTAACAAAAAAAAGCTAGGTATTTCCTAAACATGAATCCAATAAAATTTCGGGTACCTAAGAGCACTAAATTGAATTATGTTATATTATCAAAAAGATGCGATGTTGATAATATTTTTAATACATTTATTTTTTCAATTTATTGTTTGGTCTTAATTTATTACGTTTTAAAGAATGAATTAAAATTAATTTAAGAATTTATTTTAACGTTATTGAACAGAAACAAAAATATATTGTGTGAAGAATATTTATAATTAATAATTCTTACTCATAAATAATAAAATGAACACTGATTGATTGTATATTTTTTTTTCATTATTATTATTATTTCATTTTTCATTATTAGTAATTGTTGGGCGCGAAGAATACAAGATAGCAATTATAATATATGTCGATAATTTAATTTAAATATAAAAATATGACCGGATACAAGAGTGGAAAGTATAATGGTATCGAAACGATTACGTTAATACAGTATTATAAAATCAATGATTTATAATCACTTTTGAAAAAACCAAAATATAAATAAATTTTATATTAATATTTTTGTATGTAAAGTAAAATATCATGTATTTAGGCATAAAAATCTAATTAATATTTTCCAAATTTGCATCACGTATATAATATGAATACTCAATAAACTTTACTAGTTCTATATTTCCTACCTTATTATGAAATAATTAATATCATGTTCGCCATCAAAATGTATTTCTCAGAATTTGGCAATATTCAATCATTTTTCATTAGTCAGTCTTATCACAAAATAAAACCAATTTGGAAATTAAACCAACCACCTACATAGGGATGAAAATTTCTACCAAAACTCATACCTCATTTGTGATAATTGCATCATAATTTTACCAAAATAGTATTGTCTTACCTACGAAGTAAAAAATTTTCTCATATTATTATACTGTATAAGTATGAACTTGGTATGTAGATGTTATAATGGAATGTGCATAAGTGAAGTGGCTTCTATATAAGGTTCCAGACCAGCGACATAGCATACCATGGCTTAACCGCGGTTAAATTTAATTATGACTTCAATTTATTGATTTTCACAAAATAATTACATAATTATAATAATTATAAAATAAATAAAATATTATATAATATTATATTTTGTGAAATAATCAATTGTCTACATTTGGATAAGTACGTTTTATAAATGGTTATGAATTTATGATACAAACATAAATTTAATTATCATATTGTGCTCAATTTTAATGCTTATAAAAGTTATTAAAATTGCTTCATAACTATGTGCAAATTATTATTTTCAAATAAATGAATGTCATTACGCCTGAATTTTATTACATTAGGAGATTAATTTCATTGTAATATACTTCCGAAATAAATTAATGTTAAATTTAAATTTACGATGACGGGATATAATATTGGAATACACATTTTAAATAAACTTTAAATAAATGCAAGATCTGGTTAAGTACCTACAATCTTAATGTGTTTTACATACATTTTAATATTTTGTATTAAAATAATAATAATAATAATAATTAGTTAGGTACTCAATATTTCTAGAATTATATTATTTCTAAAACTTAGAAAATTATATGAAATTAATTAATTCGCAATATAATATATTCATAGTACCTATATTTGAAATTTAGTTTTTTATTCATCTTCTATGATATATGTATATATAGGACATAGGTACCTAATATTTAAATTTAAAGTAGTTACTTTATCGTCATACTTATTATATTATGTATTTTGATCATATAACATATTATTACCTACCTTTAGAAATGACAAGAATCAAGTATATAAGTATTTTATGAAATTATTTATGTTATTTCTTTAAAAAATGAATAAAATCTAGATTTAAATAGGTGAATACATTAACAGTCTTCTTATTACAAAAGCAAATTTTCTTTTCATTATGCATTGGATAATATGTAGAAATATTATATATTTTAGTACAATTTATAAATCTAGCTGTGAAGTTGTATTATGTTTTGTATGAGTTGGGTAACTGTCAGTAAAATAATTACGAAATCACCTACATATTTTCACTAAAAAGCTCAACGATGAAAATGACGAGAAAAAAATTAATCATAAAAATTCCAATATAGTAAGTGATTTAATTAAACATTTCTTTCTGTTCGCCAGATTACCCTTAATTTAATAATAAAAAAAAAAATGAATTATGAATCTCCTTAATTATTTTTTAAATTAGTATTTTGATACGGGTTTTCAACGTTAAACCTAAATGAATAAAAACGAATTAAACGTGACTGTCTTGTTTTTATCTCGGTAAAAATTTTATGTATTACTTATAATTATAAATAATAATAATAAACACTATTATTATTGTTATTAATTATTCATTGATGTTAACGATTTAGATCATAACACCAGTGGCGTATTTACGGGGGGGGGTTGGGGGTTAGAACCCACCCATGACCCGATTTTTTTTATAATATATGTATATATATAAAGAAGATATGTAGGTACCTACAACTTTAATATTAAATAATTGAATTGATATACTAATTATATTTTTGATGATTTTGGAATTTCAATTGAATAAAATTGTATTAACTGTCAATGATAGTAATAAATTATCGATTTTAGTGAAAATTGTACACATTAATGAATGACCGTATAGTCAAATAATGCATTGTATAGCCATACATAAATATCAAATGTTCAATTATTAACTATCGTCAATAATATATGTTATAATATTATCGGTCTTTTCTCAATGTCTTTATATTTTGATTTAATTTCTTATTTCACAATATTTGACAAAGTTCTGAAACCGAATCATAAACATTAATTATGATTGCAAAACGTTTAAAAAATTTAAAAACCCCCCATAATATTTTTCTGGATACGCGCCTGCATAACACCACAATTTGTGGATTTGTAGAAATTTAATTAAACCTTAGATATAACTCTATAATATAAAAATAAATTATCTTGCTCGCTGTATTAAATTTTTCACGTAACAAAATTCAAAATACTAACCAAGATTTTAGTTGTTTGAAAACATAATATTATGATTATATAAAAACATTTTTTTTTTCAAAATTATTATAGTTCTGAACCCACAAAAGTCTCAGAAATGACTAATGTTTATGTTTTATAATAACGAATACATTGTAACTAGTTAAATAAATAATTTTGTTACGTCAAACGTGTAACAAGTTATCGTTCAAAAAAATAAACTTAAATAATATATTATTCATAGTCAAACAACTAAGTTGACGTTCTTGGGATAATAATATAATTCTGAAGGGATCAAAATAATTGGGAAATGACTAATTTTTTTAGTGTCTTTCCTTCTTGGAAGTTTGCTTCGGGTTTTCTATAACCTAGTTTTACTAAAATTATTAATCATATTTTAATAAAAAAAAAAAAAAACGATATATTTTTAAATAAATTATTAACTATACATTATTATAAAATTATCTTCAACGTTTTATGTTTGTCATTGTCATATAATATATTTATCTACCTCCTTAGAATTCAATAATTATATAAAAAAAATTAAATACGAATACAGAATTTAAAATGACAATTTAATAATAATCTTATTTACTTATAATATTATTAATAATTAAAACATTATTTATTAATATAATTATTTGCAAATCTTCATTAATTTTATCTTTTTAAATACAACATTATTGTATCTAATTAAAATGATATTTTTGTACAATTATTATCATGATTTGATTTTTATTTTTGTGTTTAATTAGTCTTTTAGAAAATGTTTGTTTATAAGCAAAGAGTAGAAAACTATGTTTGTATCTTTCCATGGAATCACGAATAATATATTATATTACTTCCTTTTATAATTATATAATTTATTTATTGATTATAATTTCTAAATAATTAAAAATGACATCTGTATAATATCTGTAATAATATTGATGAGATTTATTTTAACAAAGAATGTATAATATAATTAATAGGTAATTATATTATAATTTAAATTTATCATTTTGTACCCAATTAACAGTTATAGATATTATTGAAAATATTTTGTTTAAATGGCAAATAACGAATAATTTCCAGTCCAATGCGATGTACTAAAAGTAAGCATTATTATAAAACTCGATTAATAAAATATACATTATAATATATTTCATATTATTCGTAATAATACGAAATTATACAATATGTATTTAAGTAATAGAAAATTTCATTTATATCGTTATTCATTTAAATAATAATATTTTATTATTAAAATTAAATATATGTTCCATTTTATAAAATGTATATTATATATGTATAACAATAAATTATATTAATGGATGAAAAGTTTTGGGAAACATGTTCGAGCTCATCAACAAAATAAATATGTCGGCTAGAAATGGTATTTTAAAAACGTCTAATATAGTAATGAAGCAAGATGGAATAATAATTAATGAGAACGACGAAAACTTTTATATTAAAATTGTATATACGTCGTTGTGATCATGGAATAAGAACGAACGAGAGTATATAGACGTCTTCAAAAACTTAGGTTCTACATACATCAACGTGTCACTTTTACCTGCATTTCAAATTTATAAGAGATGAAATAAATAATGCGGACAAAAAAAAAAAAAAAAAAAGCTGAAATAAAAAACATTGTTCATATAAAAGAAGAACAAACAAAAATTATTTCCTCAATTACATATTTTTCGTATATTCCTAATTACGATCCTTAGAAATTTTATATTAAGTGATAATTCCAAAAATTCCTGGAAACAAAATGAATTACAGTTTTAAGAATAATAATATGTGACAGTTTAAAATGACTAAATATCGAATTGCGGGCTATTAAATCGTTTTTAATATACAATGGTAAAAAAGACAATATTATTGTTATAAAAATTTTAATAAAAATATCTTCTATCAAGAATTTATCAAATGCATATCAATTATTATAATTTAAAACAAAAATTGTTTGTCACGTATATCATCACCATAAGACTTTCGCAATAATTATTATTTGATTAATATATAAGGAAACCAATAATTTTCAATGCACGTAGTTTTTAAAAACTGTCCGATCATCAACCGTTACAATATTATGATAACTATATTATGTTCTTGTATCTATTATTTTGTTTTGAAGTCCTTTATTAACTATCACCAGATAAGTTGGTATGTCTAAAAATCGAAAAATGGTTTAAAAAATAAATTTTTAGTTTCATTCGATTTAACCATTTTTTTATAAACATCCCAGGTATTTGTGTAATTGTTAAAACAAATAATAACCAACTGAAGGTGTTGTTTGAAACAAAATATATGAATAGCGAATAGGTATGTGTTTCGTGTGTTTCATAATAAATTTGCTCTGCTAGAACAAAAAAAATATATATATATATTATATATACATTTATTTGTCGAATTCTTATAGTTTTATGAAAATTCATAACAGTATCGTATAGTATTATTTTAAATTAATATAATATTTTTAATTTTATAATTTTAAATGTAATTATATTTTAGTCAATATTTCATGTGATGGTTATTTTATATTCAGGAAAATATATTTTTCAGAGTTTATACAAGTGAACGTTTCATAAATAGACAATTAAGAAATTAAGAAAAAATAAACTTGAAAAAACATTCTAGTTAACTATAGATAATTGGTTTTGAATCAAATCTGTTATTATGGTAATATTATATGAATAAAATAAACATTCAATGGAAGTTTAGTTAGGTACTTAATAGTTTTAGAACGTTTTCTTTAAATCTTATTTAAATAATTTAATTATTATAAACTGAACCAAAAATCTTGTCTGTAAAATAAAATAAAAATTAATTTACAAATATTGAAAATGGATAATTAAATGTATTTGACATGTTGCTGTTTTCATTCTTCGAACGACCTATCCATAAATGTTATATATATATATATATTGTAATTTCTCATTGAGTCAGTATGCAGTATGGCTATATCAACGATATTTTTCATTAATCCGCACGTAAAACTTTCACATTGTGTAACGTGTTACTGAAATTTAATTCAGTGAACAATGGAAAATAATAAAAATATTTATTTGTTAAAATAAAACGAGTCAAAGTCCAAAAAGTTATATATAAGTTATAACTACATTACAGTTTTAGAAATTACATAGGATAACAGAAGTCAGAAATAATAAATATATCTGAATGATGGTATATAATTAAATAAAAAATAAAAATAAAGTACCTACTTTTTTTTTTAATATAAATATATTATTCCATAATATTCTTGTATATTTGGTGTTATTTAAAAATATATAATATTTTCGGTTCCTTCATTCATTGGGTGTACTTAATATGAAATATAATTATCAATATAATATTATAATATATTATAATGGCTTTAGTGATAATGACAAATTTTATTTTAATCTTTTATGGCCATATTATACGCGTTTATTAGAATTCGAGCGATTCTCATCGCGCATCCAACCACCGTCTGAATTTCAATTATGATTCCGCGTTAATAATAATTTCGAGTTTCATTAAATTACATCAACCGTTTTCAACATCATTTCGACATTCCTAAGCGATTGGAAAAAATATCGATACCCTTCTGGTTTTTACACAGATACCGTTTACCGTTCATCGAGGAATGCGTGTTTCCTCTGCATCCGCGCAATAATGTGTTCGGGCTGCTAGCGGCAGCTAGGAACATTTAGACGGGTCGGAATTCAGTAAAAATGAACCATAAATTGGGATGTCGACTGGTGCGAGTCCAGAGTATTTTTCGGATAGATTAGGAAGGTGAAAATGTCTCCGGGCCGTCATTATCCACGAATGAATTAAGGCCGCCGCAGTTGGAATTATTATTATTTCGCGACCAAGTGTTTATTGACTATTGTGGTTTCTCCTTAATATTTTTTAAACCAGGATAAAAATTCGAATAAAAGTTTTAATTTCACCACAATTTAAATACAAATGAGTTGTGTAGTATTTTTTTCAGATCGAACGCAAAAACGAACAGAATTATTATATAAAATCTAAAGAAATTAGTAATCATTTACTAACGTGTATTGTGAATGTATCATAATTTAATTTAAACATTTTAATCATCCAACGAAAATTAGAGAAATAAATTAATGTGTAGTAGCTATTATTAAAAATCGAGAGAAATAAATTTTAACTGTCTAAACGTACGTGTGGTTAACCTATATGCCACGAATCGGACTTGTTTCTAAACCACAACTTCAATGTCAAACTTCCGAAGAAAACTCTACCGCAATACATCGCCAGCAATGACGTATTTCGAGCGGCTGATTGTGTACGGATCTGTTACAAAAAGTTAGAATAATATTCCTCTCTGATGGTTTTCGTTTTATATAATAATTACTAATTTACCAAGTAACGTTAATGCTTATTATAACATTGTAACGACAACAATTTATGAAAATTGCTCACAACTGAAAACATACTAACATGAAGCACGTACTACTAAACGAAAGTTAAAGAGCAAGGTTGTATTTTTTTTTTTAACGATATCAAAATTGTTCGAGTTTTTATTTATTTAAAAAATTATATACGAAATTATAAATTAAAATAATAATCATAAGACGAAAATACCATTACCAGTACCAGATAGAAACTAGTATAATATAATAAGACTTATATTAGTATAGGTTTATATTAAATAAAAACCCAAATCCACAAAAATTTACTTTTATTTTAAGCAAATACGTATTTCAATACCTAAATAATCATCTTCAGTGCAAAACATAGACTATATGTTTTCCACTGAAGATCATAACTTAGTTATTGAATACTTATTTGCTTAAAATAAAAGTAAATTTTTGTGGACTTGGTTTTTATTTAATATAAATATATTATCCACAAGTGTCTCAAAAATAAATATCTTAGTATAGGTATAGGTATTGAAGTATTCATATAACCCTAAATATAATAATGTTTTTAACGATTGCTTTACAATACCAGAAGTGGAAAAAAAACATTTTAATTACAATAATATAATAGTGTACGAAACAGAATTTTAAGAATATTATATAATTTCTTATTCAAAAAAAATAATTCAGAGGGAAATTTAATACCGTTTATATTATTATATGCGAACGTATTACGTGTAATATAATAAACTAAGCGCACCCTCACACATAATAATTTTAAAATTAAATATTATGAAACTATGTTGAGCAACAATATATTATATTATTTTACCGACAATTTCTATAGGTTTATTATGCTCACGTTTAGAGAGAAGTAAAATTTTATGTAGAGTATAAAGTCATTGTCGGATCAAAAGTCACATTATAAATTTAATATGTATTCACATGAATCATAATTTCAATGGACTTTATAGGAAATACCCTGCGGTCTCATAAAATAGTTCAATTTTGATTTTTTCATTTTATAAAAGATAAAGATTTCTTATTGAATTTTGATTATTTTATATTATAATATAATATTTTATAAATAAATGTATCTATAAAAACTAAATTTAAATTTTTAATAATTAAGACATTTATAACAGCTTCAATGATTAAAATGACGAAAATTAGATAAAAAAAAGTGTACCCAAAATAAGTTGTTCTTTATTTTAATAAAAATACTAAAATGAAAATGTGACCACTTCGAAGGGCGTGAAAGTTATCTCCGTAAGATTTGTTTTTTCCACGAAAACCGGGTCGCAATCAGATCCTTAAACACTATCAATTCGATATTGAAACAAAAAGAACAATCATATTATGTTTACCTTGGTATATTATAATATGAATTCAATATGTACTAAAAATACCGTTATTTTTTATTTCATTTAACAAAGAGGTATTTGTTTAATTAATTAAATATAAACACTTTATTTTGACTATTACAAAATATTAATTCATTTTATTTTAATTATATAAAATATTTATTAACTCTAAATTAATTTAAAAAATTAATTATATTATTGTAAATTGAATGCATTTCTTATTTGATTCCTATTGAAAATATGTAATATTTTGACTTATTATTATTAATATTAGTATTATACTATTATTATGAATTATAATAAAATAACTATTTATTGAAATCAATTACTAAATAGGTACTAACTACTATTAAGTATTAAATAATTTATTATGTTTTTTTTTATTACGATTTTATACAATTGCATCTTATTGGTGGTTAATTATAATAAAATTCGAGATTCAATACATGACAAATCCAAAAATATTATTTTTCTAATTATTTTAAACCATGCAGTTAATATTGGAAGTAATAGTGTGAAAATAATAACCACTTTAACGAAATAATTGTCATAAATCGATTTATACCGATTTAGGCCGTTAACATAATATTCCTGTATAATAATATTATTAATATAAATATTAAATTATTGTATAATCGTATTTTCGTATTATTATCTATGAAATCGTAAGTTATAAATTTTATTTTGTAAATTAACAGATTCAAAATATTTATGGTTAAATCATTATTGAAAACCATTAACAAATAACGCGTTTATCATAATACCACATAATTATAATATTATTCAAATTATTGTATACATACTCGTTGTAATCTCAGTATTGTTTTCAACATTTTGTTCATATTTCATTATAATATTATGTTTCCTAACGAACAAAAGTTATATCATACAGTGTTTGCTTGTCTGTCTTAGACGGGTTTTCTCACTACTCACTTAATTCTTCCTCAAACGAATAACGATTATAGTCAACTATAAATTAAACACACAGTATGTCTACAAAATACTGTTTTACTTGAACTATATCATTATACACGAATGTCTTGATAGTTAATTCGTGTAAATTCTGGAAATCTTTGTCTCGTTTTAAAGTGTTCTTATAACATACGCAGTCACACGGATAACCTTTAATATTGCGTATATGTTACCAACATGATCTTAAAGAGTACACAATTACATAACAGTAATGATATGAGGAAATTATTTATGTTTACTTAGGGCATTAGACAATTGCATAACGAATTATCTAAATGAAAAATAAATCAGAATAGACACTTATAATGTTTTTATATAAATAGTCAGCATATAAAGTATGAGAACCAATGTATCGGACATCGGTCATTTTGTTGGGAAACAGCGATGTGACCAGGTCCCCCACATGGGGGGGTCGTTTGGACCCAGAGTATAGGGGCCCGGATGTTTTAGGGGCCCGGTAAAATAAATGTGTTTAATTACATATTAATAGTACCTAATAATAATTAATGTTATTATTTTAAAAATAAAAATTATATTTTATTATTATTTGTTTTTTTAATAATGTTCGGTAAATGGGGGCCCGAAAAAATATTTAGTACAGGGGCCCAATATAATATGTGGGGGGCCTGGATGTGACTACTTAACAAAAATATTTACCAATTTTTTTTTTTTTTTTTTTTTTTTTTGTGCATCATGATAAACTTGTCATACACCATAACTCGCATTTTCTCAAAATTAAAGACAAAATTTTCCTCCGACAAAATTGCGACTGATTATAATTATATGATATTATTGTCGAGATGTACAGGATTCGTTATTATAATAATAAATTCTCTTGAACAATGTATTTTACTTTTCTTACCTCATATAAATATTATTATACTTTATTAATTTTTTCTTAAATTATTTATCATGAAAATTAATGTATTTTCTATTTGTAATTTTATATAATATTGCTTTGTTTGGATTATATTAATGTAATTAAAAATAATTATATTCAATTTGATTGACAAATACGAATAAAAATTATTTTAATGTAATAATATTTCGAATACAAATTGTTTTAATTTTCTTAAATTTTACAAACTTATGAAATTCATATACATAAATTGTTATTAAATGTTCTAGTAATCAGATTCGTATAATAAATAAAAACTTATTTTGATGGTTTAAATTTTACAAACTTGTATTAAACATATTTTGAATATAATATGTTTACATTATATTAAAAACATAAAATATAAAACACAATTTAATATTTACTCTTACTGAAATAATATGTAAACTTATAAAGTTTGTAGTTTTGTACATTTAATTTTAATTTTAATTAAATATTATATTATTTTACTATTTATATATATATGTTTATATATTATTATATGTATTATATTATTAACTATCTATACTTACCTATTACTGGTGTGGATACAATTTAATATAGGTAATTGAAATTTTAAAATTGCATACTTTCGTAATATAATAGTATATAATATTAGGAATATATTTTGTCACTGTTAACAGCAAAACGACTAAATTTCATAAGTTTCTTGGATGTTAAAATATATTATTATTACGTCATATTATATAAATAACATTTTATATAAATTGAGACAAAATATTATAATGAATATTAAGATGCAAATTTGAGCGGACATTGACATACTTTCATATTTAACATGAGTGTAAATTTCAATATTTTTGGCTTAAGTGTTTATGTAATTTAAAAAAAGGAAAATTCTAATTGACTAAAATAAATTGTAATATTTTGTTTCGTAATATATCTCTAATAGTCTAACACTTATAATATATGTATATAAATATTAATAATCTTAAATTTCTGCAAATTACAATCATAATATGGAATTGGCGAAAATTATATTTTTTAGAATTTAAAATATTCTCATAAAATGTTTAATCAAGTTAATTGGTTAATGTTTAATATACAAATTAAATAATCATAATAATATTGTATTATTTGAATTTATTATAATAAATTATATAATAATGTATATATTTTATTGCTATTTTAAATAAAATGATTTATTAAAATTAAAATAATTAAATTTTTTTCTATAATACAGGTAAGAGTTTAACTTTAATTATTATGAGCTGGAAATATATAGCTTATGAAATATATACGCATAAACTAATTTTTTAAATTATAACTGGTATTAAATATTGTTAGATATTTAATCTTGCGTTACCAAGTTTTTAATTTTTAATTTAAATTCATCCACTCTTGATACTTGAACGAATTTATTAGTTTTAAATATCTATGTCGAACTTGTTGGCTAGTTATAATTTATAAATTAATAGTTAATTAGTATTATATAGGTACCATAATATAATATTTTAAATTATGGTATATATAAATAGTTCAATTAGTTATAATATTTATATTAATTATATTCGTTTGTTAAACATTTATAAAAATAAAAATTCATAATATTAAATATTATAATTTATAAATTTAATTATCGTTTTATTATTTCCATTTAAACATCTACATTGTAGCTAGAGCAATTAGTTAACTATGTGTTTGGATTTCATATATTATATTATATCTAATATAATAAATATAGTTGTATAAAATATTATTTTCTAATAAACTAAACAAATATTCAAGATATTATCCTATGATGAAAATGAATCAATATTAATAATTTACTAGAATCTAGATAAAGTGTATTGCCTGTTATTTGTATAAAATGTATATTTGCATCATAATACAATGTTATCATATCTTTATAAGTTTAAATAATTATTTTACAAAGTAGAATTAATAATTAATAATAGGTAAAGTTGTTTATTTGACATATTATTTAATACATTTCAGTATGTCATTTTAATAAATGTCAAAGAAAAAAGTTTTGTATAAAATCTTGTACAAACAAAAACATATTAGGTACTCTACAAAAAGTAAATACTACAATTTATAATTAGTTTCTTTCTTAGACACCATAGTCCATAGTACAAAAGTATTTCAAAAAAAAATATCGAATCCACACTAACATTAAAATAATTAAATAATCTTATTAATCTTCAAAAATTTAAATTTAAATTCAGCTTTAAATATTGTAAATTTGTGTGGATGAACAAAATATTATGTTTTACTTCATTGCATACGAATCGCTAAATAATATATGCGTGCTTAATGCTATTTTCAAAATCAATAGAAATCATTTATATTAAATATTTTTTTTTTTTTTTATCTTAGCCTGTTTTTTTTCTTTTATATTTCTAATCATACTTCGAGGAAAAGTAACACAAGCGCATATCATTTGTTCATAATATAATTATATTTATGTAATGATAATTTTTACCTATCTCTTGCATGTTAAATGTGTTATTCTTATTATATTAAAATAAATATTAATGGTCTTTCTGACCACAATTAATATCACAATAATAATAATAATAATAATAATTTATCTATAAGCAAAAATAAAATAAAATTACAAATAATAATTTTGATTATTTAGAAGACCCTCTTTCATATGAAAACTAATTTCCTCATAATGGAATAATTTTTACAAAAATAATCTGTACAGTCAGTGTTATTTACTAAATAAACAAATATTAATGATTGTATTTTATACTTACAAGTCTATAAATTTCAATTATATTCTTAATATAAATATATTATTTATTCTAGGAGAAAACTATTTTAAACCAGAAAAAAGACAAAAACGAATTATAATAGTTATACATTATGTACGTTTTATTAATATAGTAATATTTTTATAAATTATCTGGTAAAATTATGTATCAGACATTATTTTAGACTAGAAATATTATAGTAGGTTTATATAAATTGGCTTGAAATTCATTAACTTCGAAATTATTTTTCTGAGAAAAATACAAAAATTAATTAATTGCAATGAATTTATAGATACATTTTATTTTATTTTCTGAATATTAATCATGTCTTTCTGACCACAATTAATATCACAATAATAATAATAATTTATCTTTCAAATAAAAAACAAAGTATATCTTAAATTTTTTCGACTATAATTGCTATATAAGCAAAAATGAAATAAAACAAAATATTAACTAAATAATATGTTTGCTAGTGCCTAGGCCTATCACATTTTGATAAGATACTCAGATCAATTTTCTGTTTACCTTTTCATTTACGTAGTAAACGCATGAACATTCACTGAAGTTTCTTAATCAAAATTAGTTTTCAAGTACCAATGTAAATACTCGAACTCCATGAAATTGTCAATTGTATATTTTCTGTCAGCTAGACTAATTATATTTACAAATGCCCCGTGGTCAAAAACACTACTCAGAATTATACTTTGATCTTAATATATCCAACCAGTAACCAGTATAATATTTAACTTAACTTGTAAATGAAACTGAGAAAATTATACGTCTAGCTGATTTTATAGTTAATATAAATATCACGATATAAGTTTTAAACCTAAGTGATTTATAGTTAATTGTTTGAGACTTTTCACACGTAAACGCTGTGGTAGCTTGTTATTTATTTAATCTAACGATATAATATTATACATTAAAAAAAAAAGGATATTATATTCTCAAATGAAACTTTCTATTATAATGAAAAAATAAATACACATAATGTTATTCGTAAATATTTAATATGCTATTTCTTTGTCTGTCGTTTCACAGGTATATTACATTTTTTTTTTTTTTTTTTAATATAAATTCCGTTATACAAGAATATAATAATAATATTCTACGCATTAAACGAAAAATATAATCGAATCGATTTCATGCAATAAGGACAACAATGTTGCCATTGTATAAATTATTCCTACCATTCGAAATTAAATTATCTTACATATGCCGTTTTACAAACTCCGCAAATATCCACGCGGATAAATTATTTACACCTTATTCGTTGTATTATAAATGTGCAATTGTGTCCGGGCAGATTCCAGAAACTGATTCGATCGTTTTAATTTTATTGTCAGTATTATCTTTATTGCATTTCAATGTCGTAATGTGGCCATACCGTTACCCATCTTTTTCGTTCCAGCATCAGATATAAGTTATTTAGTTCACATAAACTGTGCCGTATCTATAGTGCAATATCGTATAATATCGCATTGTAGTCGTGTATAAAATGAAAAAAAATGAAATAAACAACAAGATCATTTACGATCACTCGAATGTTCGATATAAAACGCACATGACGTTTGATGTCTATATTTTCTTAGAAAAAAAAAAATTATTATATATATTTTTAACAAAAAATTATATAGTACAATAAGTTATTATAATATGGTTTTATTTCAGTTTTGTAAAGGTTGAAAACATTTTATTATATTTTTAATATAATAATCAAACCTAACATAACCTTATAAACATCACGTTCAAATATAATTTCATTTCATTTAATACTTAATATTTTTTTAATAAACTGTTAAAAGATCGTTGTTTTTTTTAATAATAATAATATTATGTTGTTCGATCTTTATTTTTATATTTTTTTTTCAACCAATGAATTGAGCACTAGCATATTCAAAACCAATTAAAACAACAAAAATTACACTGTACTTATTTATTATACAATGCAATGTATTATAATATTATATCAGCACGCTAAATTATTTTTAAATATCAGATTTTGTATGTTTCAAAGGCATTTCGATAATAATTTCAAACGTTGTACAGACGAATGAAATGTATTAATGAGAACATAAATCGACCTGACACGTTTGTCTTCGTAAGACCGACGAAATAATCATTTGAAAAGCCCTAATAAATAGCCATCGTCCGTATTTCCCGAAACGTTTTGTTAAAATGTGGCGAAACATTTTCTTATAGATGTTCAACAACGATTACCTCGAAAATGTAATTCAATAATTTTAAAACTACAAAATAATATATTTTAGTTGAACGAGGTTCTTTTTTTCGATTAAAAAAACCTACTGTAAGATAAATAAATAAAAAAGAATAAATTCAATAATACTGTATATTTTTATCCTGTATATTTGAAATATATAATATTAAAATATTATATAAATGTATACTGTTAGGTATTTTATAAAATACAAAATTCAAAATCTTAAATATAATATTTAACTATTTCAAAAACTAATATATATTGAATTAAAAAATAAATAAACACGACGATGGATTCGGCGATAAAAATGTAAATTTTCCTACAAAATAATAAGATTACATATTTTAATAATACGTATACCCAACACGTCAATAAAATATATTTAAAATACATCTAAAATATATAAAAATCTATGAAACTGCGAATAGATATTTATAAAAATATTATTTCATTAATAACTATAAAACAATAGTTCTTTAATCCTAGAAGTAATATAATAATAACTATTTACAATGATAATAACAAAAACATAAGATAAAATTCCATGAAGAGTATTATACTATTTTATAAAAGTAAAAAAGTATTCTATGCGTGGTATTTTAAGTCTTATTTAGCAAGTTGATATTTCAAATAGATTCGGATAAGAATAATGATAATTAATTAATATTTATATAATCAATATTAAGTAAATCATAAATGTACATACGTAAATTATTATAAAAATCTATATTTTATCTCATTAGTAACCGAAAATAAATAAAAATTAATTTTTATCATACGAGTATGATTATTAAATTTTAATATCTACACAGAATAATTTTTTAATACCTATTTATTTAATATTACATCACTATTATATTATTACTGTACGGGACATAATTTATTAAGCTATATCGGCTAACTTACCTTTGTATTGGAATGAGCAAAAAAAATATTATATTATACATTCTTATTGCAAGTCAATTGATATTTGATATATCATGACCGTGTGTTATCATAAATATTCCTTTTAAATTATATTTTTATACAAATTATTATTAAACAATATTAAACAACAAACTTAACAAGTTATTTACTTAAATTGGAATAAATATAATTTCCATAAAAATAGTTTATTATTTGTAATATTTCATAAAACGAGGTCATACATAATATATTAAATTATACTGTATGGAAAGTTTAAAAGATTACCCAAACCTAAACTTAAATGTTATATTATTATTATTCCTTTTATCAAAAAAATAAGAGAAAACGCATAGCGAGTTCCATTTTTTGTTTTATCCTTCAATAAATTTAATTCTTCAGTACATCGTATATAGACTATAAAAAAACTCGTAAAACGAAAATAATGTATATATATTTTTTAGTAAAATATTATAATTATCATTAACTGAATAAATCAAAAAAACAATTGGTATTATGAGAAAATTTAATAAATTTTAGTGAGATTATTAATATTACGTTACGTACTATGAATTAAGTTATGCTTAAGTACATAAGTATCCTGCTGTGTTAGAATAGCATTACTCGACGAAAATGAAGAACTGTTTTAACAACGACGCTTGACACTAATATATAGTGGATTGATATAATTAAATTTAAACGACTTTCGATGTCTTGGAAGAATATTTCATAAAATATAATACAAAAATTACAAATTAGTGAGTATTTAATGATGTTTCTTATTTATATTATAAATATTATTCAAATATGTTTTGTACGAAAAAAAAAAATGAAATCTGAAAATAATGGAATTTTAATATATTGTATAAATTATTAAATTGTAATAATTATAATCGCATGATAAAGAAAATTAAACAGTTCCTGCTTCCTGATTCTAACAAATCGGAATGATATGTTGTCCATATTTATAGAGGAGAAATAAAATTTTAAATTTACATTAATTAACCCTGTATTTACAAAACTTGTATTAACTTTTAATTTCACGAAAATATAACAAAACATTGAGATAATCTAATTTAAATCAATTAAAAAATTATATTTATGTCGTTATGAATAATGTAATACGTTTTAAAATTTATTTGAGTTTAGTTGTAAATAAATCTTATATGGTTTTCTATTTTTTGCAAAAACAAAAAAAAACCAATACGATTAAAACTATAGTAAATAATAAAATCAAACATTTCGGATTCGAATATGTTTAGTTTAAATTTGTATTACAAATTATTACTAAATTCAAAACAATTATTTACATACACAATGGAAATTTAATTTAATTTCGTTAAATTTATAACAATATAACGAATTAAAATAATACGTTATTTTAATTTTGATCATCGTTGTAAATTATTTAATTATTTCAAATTTCATTGTACAGTTTAACAGTTTACAATGTGCAAATCAGATAAATACATTATAATATTATATAATATAAATTATTTTAAAACAACTCAGTATTAATTAAATTTCCTTCTAGTTTAATTCACATCAAAAAATCATACTTGTTTATTTCTTATTGTATTCATAATATTCATATACATATAACCTAATCGCACTCTATTCACGAAAATATTATTGTAATACGTAATATTACACTTAATGGAAATAAATTAAACGAATTTTTTTCAATTGAAATTATCAATTATACGCTAGATATATTATTTTTAGACTATTTACATTAGATTCTCAATAAACTAAATATTTATAATTTTAATAAAACATAGAATAATATATTTAAATTATAAATGTTACAATATTATTATGGACAATAAATTAATGAAATATTTTATTAATATTTAAAATAATCGTTAGAATGAATATTAAAAATCATTACTTGTATTATAATTTACACATCGAGCACTCTAACCTAAATTATAAATTAGTTCAGTAACCAAGGTATTATAGGCGTTGATTCATAAATTATGTTTTTAGTACCATGGTATATATCGAGACAACATTATCTTTAACGAACCGACAATATTAGAGAAGTATTTTAAAGAAATTTAAATATTCAAAGTTTTCAGACTAATAATATTACTTTATGTATACATTTAAGTTTTAGTTCACTTGCGTTGTTGTGTAAATTAAATTGAACAATACACAAAATCCTTACGATAGTAAAAATGTAACCAAATTTTTTTTTAATGCAATATAAGCTATGGAAACAACGACCATTTTTTATTATAATAATATAAATTTTACAAAGTTATATTTATAAAAAAAAAAAAAAAAAAAACTTATCAATAATATTATCGTTTTATAATATTAAGAAATTTTAAACATTTTAGATTTTTAATATATTTAAATAGATATTTCAAAAGAGTTATCGAATTCGGCCCACAATAAAAATTATTCCAAAAAAATTAAATATTATATCGATATTAAAATAAAAATGATATTTTTAAAATTTAATATTTGAATCAATTAAATTCGGAGAAAATAATATCATTTCTAAAACGAATCAATATGACGTGTAAAATGGTCAAATTTTATGTGGTATTTTGACGGAAGTAAACTTAAAAGCCACCAATACCACAGTAGTTATGTCAAATTCATGCAAGGACCGCTGAAGTGAAATACCCGACTAGTAATTCAAACACATATATATTTATATTGTTCACCGTTGTAGTCAGTACTAACCATTGAATCCATTATTCCATTTTCCTGTCTGTACTTGTTTCTATTATTCGTTCAAACTCCACGAGAAAAAGATATACGAATACGTAAGGTTTCGTATTCTATAATTGATTTTAAACATAATACAGTAACATCTAGCTAATGTAATTACAACACTGTGTTACACTTATTACGAGTATCATTTTAAAATTTTATTTTTTGTTATCGAATATTTTCATACCTATCGCATCGACGATAAAAAATATTTATTTAATAAATAGTTTAAATAATTTAAGTTCTTCTTATAAAATAATATAAAACAATCAAAAAACCTTAACGATCCGATTGAGAATCGCATGAAAGTGTTTACTAGAAATGCGAATTCGTTGATACCGAAAAAAAAAAGGTTAAATCCTGGGCAAATAACCCAATCAGAATTTAAATAAAAAATAATTTAATAAACAACAATGCTATAATATTATTTAACGAACCCTCGTATAATATCACCGTAATAAATAATACAATACGTGATATTTTTAACGTTTTCAAGTCGGGGTAGGTATAATAATATAATTTCACAGACATATTTTCATAATACACAGATCGGTAAATTATCATAATATGAATATAAACAATATACGTTGGTATAAGCTATTTAAAAAGAAAAAAATAATTATTATGAACTTTCTATTTGTTGTCAATTTCATAATTTGTTATATATGAAAATTAATATTAAACTAGGTACACTTAAATTTAAAATTAATATTCACCTATTTTAAACCTAATTTATGACTGTAATATGACATAATTACATTATATATGATATTTTAAGTCAATAATATAAAACTTTGAAAAAATTATAGTTATTTATTTTTAATTTTTATTTCTGAGAGAATACAGAAACACGATAAGTTAACGATTAGTTTTACTTTTACATATGCAACGGTTACGAAACGTCAAAACCAAAACTAAATCATGGAAATTTCCGCAAACAACAAAAATATTATTCTAATCTATGAAAGCTTTAATCAAAATAAGGTTTGAATTTTATTTTTTTATGTGAATACAATGTATTATTAAATATAATTTTTTTAGTCAATGATAATAATATGTCATTATACTCATAAAAATTATAAAAAAAAATATACAAGTGAATCATATTATTATACTTATACTGTATTATAATGTAGACGTAGGTTATATATATATATATATATATTTAAAAAAAATCTAAGTTCATACTGTTGGCGCAAAAAAAAAATTATGATAATATTTAAATACATTAATAAATTTATCTACCTTTAAGAACGATTTTGCTTGACATCATTACCTTGAAAAATGACAAGTCGAATTATTATTATTATTATTATTATTATTTTGTCACTTCTGTTTTATTTTAATGAAAATCAACTGTATTATATTATGTATGTATACCGTACGTATTTACTCTTATGTATGTAAGAAAACAAATGGAAATTAAAATTACACTGGTGCGCGAAGGATAAACAAATAGAGAATTGTTAAACAACTACTAACAATAATGGCGCACAATAATCAGTTCAGACAAAACAAATACCAATAATAAAAGTATAAATAGAAAAAAAATAATAATAAAAATAAAAATAAAGATTTCGAATGGCGGGACGCTATCAAACTAACAAAATATATTATTATATAGCCTTGAATATAAATGATATTATTAATAAATATTATATAGGTACCTAAAACCAAGAGTGTAATGTCAAACCCTTCGAGGACAAAAAATGTATCGTTTGAAAGTCCAAAAATAATATTATTATAAATGGCCCGAGTGGAAATGCGGCTACTATCATAATATCTGTTGATCAACAATACGTTTAATTCGTTGTAATAAAAAGCGGATGAGATACTGGTTTCTATAGAATAATAATGGTGAAAGATTATTGAGTTCTTTCATAAGAAATAAAAACAACTTTTTAATTATTATACAACTATTTTAAGAAGTTAACTAATGTATTGATCAATGATTGGTAATTGTATACAATTATTTTCATAAACTCAAAATAACCGTAACTATTTCAACATTGAATCACATAATAATATGTAAAATACCAAAATATAAAAATACAATAAATAAATACAATAAAATTTTTAAATCTCTACACTTTTTATTTTCTATTTAAGCTTAAAATAAAATAATGAAAATCGAGTTCTTCAAAATTTTCGTTTTCGTGATTTTTACAATTTTCCCGTTAAAATTGGATAGTTTTTTTTGCCGTTTATTATGAATATTAATTAATAAAAAATTCAAAAAATAACCTAAATAAAATAATAACTACTAGATTAATCTACATACCTATTGCACGTTCAAATTTAGTAACCGGTCCATTATTTATACCAAAAAAAAAAAAAAAAAAAAAATTATTAATCGTCATAAAACCAATAGATATTAAATTCCTATATAATATTATTTTTAAAATAAATTAATTATCGAAAATGTACAATACGTAATAATTAAATGACATTATTTTTCTTTTGAGAATACAATAATTATTAGGTACCTATAATATTATAACATATTTTAAATTTTGGAATTTGAAAATGAATATGATTCAGTGCGAATTTTCATTTTTTTTTTTTTCTATTGATATAATCTGGATGGTGCAATATTTTGCTTAAATTACATTAAACTCTAATTCTCTTGCAGTCTAAATTACCATAATGTAATTACCCTGATGGCGCAGAGCTTTATAATAAAGTAGCATTACATATTTTATTTTTTTTTTTTTTTTTACTTAATATTGCGTTAAAACGTAACTGTAAATATAATTATTTTTATGTTTTTTTTTTATTATTATTTCAAGTGTACGGAAATATTAAACTGCCTGACGAATTAACTGGTTCAATATCAAACATATCGTAATTAAAGCTTTTGTGGAATATAAATCACTTTAATAAAATTTGACCAGATAAATAATTTTACCTAATTTTTTTCATGACTAGATATAAGATGATAAGATGAAAAATCCTACTGGCATATTTCGACTCTGATTTATAATAATATTATTATGAAATTAACAGTTTTATATTTTAAACTTAATGAATAATTTATATTAAATAATAATAATATACAAAGCTATAGTTACATAAACATAATAATATTATAATGTTACTTAAGTAACAAGTCGTGTTTTAACAGTTTAAGAAAAAGTCAGTTGTTGGAATAATAAGTATAAATACTACTAATAAAACAGTTAATTTAAGCTACTTAAACATAAATAACATTTAATTTTTTGTAAGTTTTGATATTTATAAAATATTTTCACAATTTTATGGGTATATACGCGACATTTGTATATATTACTACAATACCAGACGACACGTGAAATAATAACAAACAAGTATTATTGTACTAAGGTGTAAATGTGTAATACTATGAAATATAATATAGATGTATTTTATATTTATCCCTACGAAACATGTGATATATTAATCATCATGTAAAACTCATCTTAACTGTAAACACTATGCACTTCAAACTTATCCACATTGTGTAAATGTGATAGAGATTAAAACGGATAATATTATATGAAACATTACTGTAATAGTATTTTCTCCTACAACTATTATACTCTTGTAATTTCAATACCTACCTAATTATTATAGTAAAAACAATACAAATTTATATTAAAAATTCTATTAAATTATTATCATAGAATAATATATAAATATATTTACAGATATGATTTATTAATTTCAAGAAATCATATATTACCCGTGTCGTTTTCATTTTATATATTTGAGCAAATAATAAATGATTTTCACCATTTTTTTTTTTTTTTTTTTTTTTTTAATATAATTCTGATCAAATTATATTATTATATTTTTAACGACATAAAATATATTATATTGTTTATTTATTTGTTAATTTATCTTAATATTTTCTACTTAAACGTTTTTTACAACAATTGTAATATACTAATATCTGTCACTGAATTCTCTCTAAATTATTTATGAATAAAGAAAGCCACCGAGAAAATGTTTTTAAAAAAGGTTGTTCTGAATTTACAAAATATATACCTACGTACTCCAAAATGGTTTAAATTAACTTGGTTTGAAAATAGGTGAAAGTATATTAGGTATTATAAAAACTGGCCTAATGTAAATATAAATTCTCTGTTTCGTAAAAGTTAATAAAAATTCTTATTTTTTTTTCTTTTATAAATACATTATGCATTAAATATAATATTTTTAATACATAAAGAAATGCACCTGTATATTTACATGCATAATATACAATATTGAGAATATAATAATATTATTTTTTGTAATATTATTAATATTTTGTTCTTGAATAAGAAGTTTATATATTTGAAAAAAAGTAGTTCCTTTAAGTATTTTATGGTAATACAAAACGTTCATTATTTATTCATTAAACGATCTTCTTATAAGTATTACATATTATATATTCAATATTAATATATTTAAATGTTTAAAATAGAATAATACGAGTATATCAGTAGATATCTACACCATTAATAAATATTAATAATATTATTTTTGGAGATAATAAAATATTACTAACTATAACACTAACTAATATTATAATTAAACATAATATCCGTTTAAGAATAATAATTAAATATACATATTAAATATTATTATTTTTTAATATTATAATTTATAGTATATTAAAATCTTGCTTTGGTTTTAATATTTAAACAAAAGATAGACTATAATAATATGATAATGCCTCGTAAAACAAATCTTACGTCGTATATTCTTCCAATTTTTTCTGCTCCTATTTTCATGCATATAAATAAAATATATATAAAATGAGCTAACATAATATTTTTTAACATTCGTGTCAGTATTTCTATCACATAATGTTACATTTTATTTTCTTTACACGTGTCTTTGTATATTATTATTCAGTGTTTCTTTTCTTTCTTTTTGTTGAATCATTAACTAAAGCTTCTAGATTTATACATTTATGAAAATCATCACACTTTTGCGTTACAATTGTAAATAATATCCCAAAAAATAACGGTTATAGAAGCAATTTTATATTTTGAATAAATATCGTACATTATTTTAATATTTCATTTTAACAATACTTCAATATGGTTCTGGTTATCGTTAATGTATTAATTAGGGTAAGTAAAGTATTTAAGTGAAATATTATATAATGAAAATTACTCGGAAATTATAATATAATAAAAATAATAATAATACCAGAGGCGAAATAGTATTGGAAAAGGGGAGAGGCAAGTGCTATCCCTGCGATTATACTAAAGGGCGAAGTTATATAACTATGTATAATTCTAAAAATTATATTGGTAATACGATGTAAATACAAGATACAACATAATACTAGGTAATGTAAGACTGTGCAAGTTAACGAATTTTCTTATCTGAGATAAGTTTTTTTAAGTAAAATTTTTGCCCCCTTTAATTTTTATGCCATGCAGTTAGCCACTGATTAACACAATGTTATTCAAAATATATTTTCGTCATCTATACCATTACGACAGAACTATATTTTTATGTTTTTTTTTCTTTTTTGTAAAATTATGAATAACATACGCACATTTGCGTATATTACCAAATATTTCATTTGCGTGAGAATCATTTCATATACATATATAAATCTATCTATTTAATGAATAATTATAACTTAATTAAATATTAATAATTTAATATTGTCTATTGATATTTATTTTTATAAAACAAAAGTAAAATATAAATAATATCAAGTATATAAAAATATAATTTTACTTTTAAAATGAAAATCTTGAAAATATAATTATTGTTCACCTATTTAACATAAAGTCATGATAATATAGCCCCAACGGTATAATTCATACGCTTAGACCAGACATTTTACATATTTTTATTTTTATTGTTGACGCATTTATAAAATTTAAAATGAAATATTAATAGTAAAAATATTCAGAAATAAAAGGATTTAAACCAGTACTGGCAAAAAAAAAAAAATACATTTATTACGTAAGTTAAGTAATATTTATTATTTTTTATCTGATACAAAAACGAAAACGTTAATAAGAAAAATAGTTTTTTTTTTATATGTATAAAAAATCATGATTTCTACTTAAATAAATACAAATTTGATTTAAAATTTTATAAATTTACTCTAGATTGTAGACTGTTTAGTACTTTATTGTTAATTAAATACTCGTATATATACTAAATTTTCAAATATATTTTTTTATATCGTACGGTTATAATGTTTTTGTGTTTGTAATAATTTTTAATATTATTTGTTAGGCTTTATATAATGTATTATATAATTAATATTCAATAATTAATTGAATTAAGCTATATAATTAAATCCTAATAGATTTATATTCAGAACTAATAATAAATAATACAAATAAAAATTTCAGTATTCTACATACGTGATACGTTTATCGATTATATTATTATTATTTAAGTAAGTGTATAATAATACTTCAATTAATTAAAAGTTTATATTGGATGTTATAACTATATTTATGTTAATTATTGAACTCAACAAGTAATTAACATTTGAAAATATTTGCCCAATTAGAACAATATAATATTATAATTAATCTTACCTAAGCATATATTTCAAAATACGCGTTTTCATTACAAGTTTAACACATCCTTAAATTTAAAATTCGTATTGATTATGCAATATAATTTACATGAATTACTAACAATATTTAATTGTATTAAGCAAATAGATAAATACTATAAACGTTATTAATAATTCATTTGAGTAAACAATTAACGCAGAAATTAATTACACGACACTACGCGTAGTTATTCCAAAAACAACTACAATTGTTGAACAATCATAGCACTGATAAGGTTTAATTCGAAACGAAATGAATATTAAAATTATCTATATTATGATGGCAAACCGTGGGAAGCTTGGAAAGCCTTAGTTTCTGTTTCCAATAGCTTGTCAAGGGAATAAAATGAATAATTTAATTTTAGGATCAGAATTATAGCTACACCTCCTATCACTATCGTTGTAGTCGTGTTCATTATTAATAATCTCAATAAATATGAACCGACATTCGTGAATAAACTCACAGTATCATCATGGGGTTTAAGACCTGACCTAATCTAACGACAATACCAGAACCAATAATTCAAATTATTTTAAAACTTATTAACATGAAGCGTAAGTGAAACATTGGACTATGGAACTATTATGAATTTATCAATAAAAATGGTATATTATTGTTTTTCAATATAATATGTTAATAATAATTAACACATTTTAAAAATTGATTTATAGTTTATTCTAATTTATTTAAAAAAATTAAGAGCTAAAGAAAATGACAATACAATTAATGATATAGCATTAATATATAATTATTAAGTTATCAATATAAAACTTAAACATAATGGCCATGTTCCAGTAGGTTAATAATTGATAATAAACCTATAATAATAATAATAATAATAATAAAAAAATAAGCTTTTATATTTTGTTCTGAAATTGTTCTCATTTCAAACGGTTCATTAGATAAAATATAAAGTCTACAGAGGCTACCATAAAGCAATAACGGCATGATTCATATTCTGTGAACGTTTCGTAAGGTTCTGCGAACAAATATAATTCTTCAACAAAATAGAATAGTTGAAAGCACGTGTATGATGTTATTCTCCGCTACACCCTCGCGATAAAACCTTAATAACCATCATTTAAATGGTTTACGTCCAAGGTTCGTAACAATTCGAAATAATAAAAGTATATTTTTCTGCTGATTACCAATTTTTTTTTTTTTTTTTTTTTTTGTAATATTTTTTATTATTTTGAAATCCAAAATTATATATTTAAATAATAAATATTGATTGGTTTTTAATTCCCAATATAATAAATAAAAGTATAAACGTATATTTTACTAATATTATATATTTTTTAAATCAACTCTATTCCCGAAATACTTATGAATGTATATCATTGTCCAAACAGAAAATTCGAAAATATTTAAATAAATAATTTGAAGGACTTAATATGAGGAATAAAAAGTATTTTATGGTTTTTAAAATTAAAAAATATCCCTCAATAACACACAAAATATATTAATTTTTGAGAGTACTTGTGGATAATTTATTTAAATAAAATAACACCCATATTTTCAACAAACAAATTTTATAGAAGATAATTTGTGCAATTTAAATAAAATAAAACTCAATTCCATAAAAAATTAACTTTTATTTAAACAAATACGTATTTCGATAACAATGCCATCTTCAGTGCAAAACCCAGATTGATCGATATTAGCGTGTATATTTCCCTTATATAGTGTGCGTTTCCCACGCATTACGTCATCACACGATGAGTATATCATGTCAATTTAATTATCTATTATTAATAATTATTATGGTAATAGTTTTAACAAGTTATTTTAATGGATCTAAATCCCAATTTAGCAGATTATTTTTATTTTTTGACATTTCTATAGCTTCTCCTATATTAATTTTTGATTATTTGTGTCTTATTTTAATAATTTGATGGTGTTAATATTATTATGATTAAATTCTAAAAAAGTGTTTAGCTATAGGAGAATTATCAGTTTTTTAATTTTTCATGCTCCTGATGGAAATGACAGCTGCTCGATTTTTATTTGTTAAATTTTGTAATTCTAATGTACCAATGTTTTTTTTATATTATTTACTTATTTTATATATATATATGTTTTCTATATAAACTTTCTTTCTATATATTTCGAATTTTAATTTTTCGTTAGATCTTTTTATATAAAGGTTTAAAAAAAATAAAATCTTCATTTATTTCTACTTCAAAAATGAATTTTATTGTAGAATATTGACAATCATGATTTTCGATAAAATTTGTTTAAATGTTTTAATCTTTATCTACTATTCCAAAAATATCGAAAAATATAGGTATATAATAAATATAAGTATAATATAATAAACGAGGAAGAAACATTAGTACATTAGAATTATTGTGGATTTGAGTTTTATTTAATTTAAATTACACAAATTATCTGGTATAAAATTTGTTTGTTAAAAAATTTTTGTTGAAAATATATACGATAAGTAATTTATAATTATTTAAGTACTTAAGTGATTCCAATATTACAAAGTTTATTACATAAAACTACTCAATATTTTGGTAAACTTCATTACATTGTGTCCCGTGCAAAGTTTGTTCACGTGAAAACAGCTCGAAATTACACATTTAATACGTTTTGAATTCGAAAATACTTATATGCACGAAGAAACAAAGAAAATGTTATTGTTTCATGACAATACAGTTATTATAAAATTCATTTAAACCCGTAGGTACATCCCAGAATTACATCGATGTTCAAATAATTATTTGTAACCAAGTACACCGTACACTACACGCCGATACAGTTGAATGAAAACTAGCAGTCAGCTGGAACTCTAGAAGAGATATTGACATTTATACAAATATTGACGATAATCCGTCCAATCATTAGATGCAACGGTGTCTGTTCAAATCATATAAATAGAAGGAGAAACGCCAAGAGCGTTCATTCCATCATTCACCGTCAACACGAACACATCAACTTATAAACTTTACTAAACATTTGACCAGTGGTTCATAAACCAACAGCGATACAGTAAACGACAAAGCCAGCCGACCATCAACGACCGCAGAAGCATTGAATTTAAGACTACGTAGATATTTTTAGATGTTTTTAAGAGTGCATAACATAGTATTTTGAAATAAAAATTTAACATAACATAAAGATTTATTTTTATTGCTCCGTAGTGTCGTAGTCTAAATTCTTCAATTTGGAGCAAATCGTCTGAGAGATATATCACAGTTGAATTAATGGTGAATGGGTTGGTTCTTATGCCTAAGGCATACGAATGTGATTTAAGTGACTTTACGTGGAGAAATTTTGGCGACCAACGAGAATTCGCTAGAGATGAACCTTCCAACTAATTTACATATATCTTTTCTATTCATATCATCCTCTCAAAATTCTGCGAGATAAGAAATATCAAATGTTCAGTGTCAAAATATTTATAATACGCGGACGTAACAACGACGGCATTGGTTTTTTAAAAAAATGCATAGTACTCATCAATCACTTGTATTAATTTGTTCCAAAAACTGAAAGTGTCAAAAGACAAAGTCACTTGTGTTAAATACCTTATAATTGAAAATAAAAAATATTTGAAGTGTAAATTTTCAAAAAGGTTTTTATAATAACTGACAATTAAAAGATCTATATAGAATGCAATAGGTATATAACCGATTATTTTTTTCAGAATAATCTATTATGGTTTTATCTGAATAGTAGTATACTCGTGAAAAAAAGATTTTCTTATAAAGAGATTATTTCAATAACTGATATATCGTATTAATTTATTAATTTCAAATAATCTGTTTATTTTATATTTATAAATTCAAATGGATAATTTCTAACAATTACCTATATTAATGTATTAAAAATTGTAATTTAATATATTTATTTAAGAACAATAAACGTTAAGACGATAAATTAGGTACATTAGGTATTAGGTAAACGATTCGAATACATCTATAAAATACTTAATTTAGAATATTAAGATTTTACTGATATGACATAAAATTTTGTATTGTGTGTAAAAAAATCTCATAAATATTTTTCAGCGTAGGTGGATTTTCTGGGTACTATATCAATATTAATGATGTTCGGACTTAGATAAAAACGAAAAAAATAAAAGTTGGAGAAAAAATAAATAAACATGCAAAGTGTAAATGGGTTGAAATGAGCCGTATAGGAAACGATGATTTTTAATAGTACACAATCGAAATCCTTAGAAATACTTTTCGAAATGGTTTAATAGGATGAAATAAAACTATTTTGCTCAACATAAACATCAAACGTATTTTATGTAATCATGTTTATATAGAGTGATCCACGATAAATGTACACACGAAGTATAGTTTTTTATTGTATACATAATAAAAAATATTTGAAATTTTTTTTAAATACAGTTACAACAGTGTATTTCTTAAAGTTTTTAAATCCCAAGACTCATCGAATACTTTGTAACTTCATTATATAATATCGTATACTTTTTTTCTTGCTCATCTACCGATTGAAAAATTTTCATTTGAATTACAAATGCTATACATTCATGTCTTATGAAAAATATAACGAAATAACGTATATGTTTTGAAATAAATTGTAATTTTACAAAATTTCTAAAAAGTATATTATATATTTTTTTTCTATACTACAGTGTTCGTACCTGCAATGATAAGTGATACGTTCCAAGGTTCAAAATAAAAATAAATAAAAAATAACTCTGGTAAATTATTATTATTATATAAAAGTTTAAAACATCACGCACTATATATTAATTATAAATACATATTATTTATTTATTTAGTATATTTATGGTATAATAGTTGTAAAATATAGAATGGATTAAAAAGTTTTACAGTATGAATAAATGACAAATTTACCATTTTATAATATTCATATAATAAAACGATTTATTTCAAAAAATACACAATTTTTTTTTTACGTATTTATTTTATTGAAACGTTTAGAAATAATATTATAATGCTTTTTGAACATAATATTCCCTAAATTTTAAGAAATCGTATAAATGTATAAGTATACATAATATATAAGATAATATTACACAATATATTATATAATAAATAATTTTTATTGGATTTAGTAACCTTTAGTAGAAATTTAAGTACTTAAGTAATCTTTACAATATTATTATATCGCTATAAAAAAATTATATTAAGAAGTAAAGGCGAGTAGAACAATTTAAAAATTGTTTGCTTAATTAGATTTATATCTTATCAAACGATACATAAAGAGTATAAACTGCTATAATATATAATCTGTATAATATTATGATGTATTATAGCCAATACGTACCTTAATTGAAATAGAAAATATATACCAATTATTTCTGGATACTACAATCATTGATTAATTTGAAAATATCGATACATACATTTGTATTATTATATTTTAATTAACTATTATTATATGTATTATCATAATATTATATAACTGTCATTTATTATATTTTTAAAAGTTCAAAAAAAAAACTAGAAATTCTTATAGAGATCATTCCTAACAATCGTTTTGTATAATCAAATATAAAAAAAGCTCTATGAATATTAACAATGCTTTTAGTTGGAAAAAAGCTCTAAACTAAGTTAAATGATAAATTATATTACAATACTTACGTCTGCTATATATATAAATATACATATATACAAGCTACATTTCTTTGGATGTATTTTAAATAACTTGCATTTCGACTTTTTTCGTTACAATACTGTCTGTCATAGTGCGTTGATTTACAATGTAACTATATATATTTATAATTAATTTATCTTAGAAGAATGATATTGTGAAATTAAATCATCCAGTCTTACGTTCGTGATATAAAATAACATCAATGACACTCAAATGTTGCCCTAAAAATGAAATAACTAAAAACAAATTTTTAGATTTTGGTGTTTATCAATCAATCCAGATTAAATCGGATTCTATATTTTACTCCTACGTGTACATAAAATTTAAACTTCACATTTTCAAGTAGTTTAGGCTAGGTAGATATTATCATGCATAGTTTTATTAGTTATAATAATATTCTTATGTGTATAATTTCAATATTTTATCTTTTTATATCATAAATCATGGTAAAAAGATTGTTTCTATTATTAAATTCAAACTGTGTTGCTAAATTATTAAACAATTTAATTCATCCTATTTTTGTTGTGCTTAAATTGACTAATTTAATTTTTATCTTCAAATTTTATTCATAATACTGAACTTAAACAAAATTTAAGAGCTTTTCCTATTTATAAAACTACAAATTATTATAATTATTAAAAATTGATTACTTCACTCATTGTCACTGGATTCAAGTTATTTATATTATATATTTTAACATGCAACATTTTATTTTTATTATAAAAACCAGTTGTTTTATACCGCGGTGCTTTTATTGACTTTTCCGTTTTGCGCGCCATTATAATAATAATTACCGTTATATCCGTTATATGAAGTAAAACTGAAACAGCTAGGAGATCCAAAATATTGAATTACCCCTCTGTTGGCTGTATAATCGCTGTTGTGAAAGTAAAAACAGGAAAACTTTTAACGATAACTGCTTTCCCGACGCTTTAGTGTTGCACTAGATTCGCCAGCAAAAATGGCGCGGACGTATATCCGACAACGGAGGGCTACTCATGATGAAGTCATCTCGTAAAATAGGAAAACTTCTGGATTGTGCAACAAATAAACGGCCGTTCGTATACAGGCGACAATATTGTCGTGTCGACAAACGATCTTAAACAACTCTTCATTGTCGACATTATTATGTGCATATTAATTATTATTGTTTGAGTATAATTATTTGTCATAATTATTTTCACGCCCGACTTTGGCAAAACGAAGTGAACATGTATGAAGTTGATGTGTGTTTGATATTTTCATTCGTTCGTTTAAAGAATAATTATTATTAGAGATTATTTAATCAACAGACTAAAGTAATAAACGATTTTTCTGCATATGACGGATATAATATTAAATATTTCCCATATTTTATATGTAAAGTAACATACTAAATGTTGACTGACTGGGATATTTTTACATTTTTATTCAAAACATAAGTATTATTTAATCACGCTTCGATTTAACTGGTATTTTCATTATAATAATTACTCTTCAACAGGTTGTCTACAGACATCAATCTATAGGGTGTAATTACCTCGAGAATAATATTAGTATATAAGAACACAAAGTTTTGTCATACGTATAATATTGTAGAATTTATTTTTTATATAACGACGTATGGTATATCATTTAACATTTTAAACTATTTAAGCCTTTTTTTTTTTATCAAATAACTATTATTAATTTAATATAATTTATTCAAATAAATTATCTTGTATGCATACGTTATTGTATTCATTAAATAGATTTGTGAATTCGAATAAAAAAAAATTCAAATGCTCATATTTTTTTTTTAATTCATAATAATATTAAACCAAAATGTATTTAGTAAATTTTTTTTTTTTTCGTTTGAAATTAGGATGTTTTTTTTTCTTTCGTGTAATATAATCAAAATGTTATACATGTTCTTGTTTTAACAACATCGCCTACATTTCAAATAATATTTATTTATATGCACAACATTACTTGTATACCATAATATTGCGTATATATTGTTACCATTATTTACTTAAATGCATTAAGTTAACGGATGCGTTTTAGTAGTTTAGCCATTTTATTGTTTTCACGAAAATATAAACATTTTTATTTTCTCTAAAAATAATCTTATTTTGTAATTGTTATTATGTATTTTTGTCGTTCAACTAAATATATATACGTAGACCACACATATATGTATATATTTAGTCGAAACTTTTGACTAAATATCCAATTTTGGGTTTTCATTGTTTTATTTAATCGGATATTTAGTCAAAAGTTTCGACTAAATAGAACGATGAAAAACCAAAAATGTATTAATATACTGTGTGCCAATCCGATAAAAATTAAAACTCCACTATCTAATATAAGTCTTTATCTGTTTTGCTTATTATTATTATTCTTTTTTTTTAAATAATAATAATATAATTTATATTTTCCCTGAAATTTTTGCATATTATCGCATAGTCACTTGTTTTTATTCAACAAATAATACATTTAAACAATAATAATATTATTATTTTATTCTAATTTATAGGTAATTTTTAGGTATACGAATCTATATATTCTATTTATAATCTATATATTTAGGTATACACATCTATTATAGTTGTAGTGTTTTTTGTTCTTTTATAACGCTTTCCGCAGTCCGACATAATAATAATTGTTATAAGTTTCATAGAAATCGAATTTATTTTGTTTCTCTAGTTTATTCTATACGACCTAATTTTCAAGTGTACGAGAATAATGCATTTCGGTATTTGTAAGTACACGCCGGTTTGATAAAATGGAATTCGAAGTGTTTTTGAATTAGATTATATAACTCAATTTTGTGTTTAAGAATTTATCGTAATGGACTTACGAGACGGTGTGGTACCTTACCTACCGCGGTATCTGATCAATGTCCCTGGTTCATGGGTATTACAATGGATTTGAAATTCAATCGATACGCTACCATATTTTTGGTTGGAACATATTATATATACTTTGCAAACAATCTTATAATTCTATCTATTAACTGAGCTATACGTGTATACACAATATACATATATATATATGTATATAACGTCTTAGGCGAAAAGTATAATTTAATTTATATTTTATTCGACGGAAAACTTGAAGCTATATTATTGTCAGTTATATTCACACATGATAAATGTTTTAATTAAATCAACTGTCGGTACGATTTCCGAAACAAAAATCAAAATCAAATTTGATATGTTCGTTTAAATTATATTAAATATTAATTGTATTCCGCATGCACAACGATCATTGTTAATATAATTTTATACTTTATCATGGTAATAAAATTAATTTATGTCCCCGTCCATCCGGTTGTATATTTATTCATTTTTTTTTTTTCATATTTAGCCTGCTAAGTGCTAGTAGGCGGGGTTTATCAAAATAGTAACGAAATAATAATAAATTTAATTTTATAAATATCTTCATAGGAAAAATTATATAAGTGGATTGGGGCGGTTACTGTTTATAGCGTTCACACTTTCCAAAATAGCGTCCTCACATTTTTTTTTTTTTAATTTCATTTACCACATTAATAAAAAATTAAGTTTCAAATTTATATTACAATTAAATTTTATTTGACTTCTATAACAAATTATACTATGTAATTAATAATTATGTTATTGTTATGAATGTCCATAAAGTCATATTCGATAAAATAAATTTAAATAAAATAATATTATGAAAAATATTAAAAATTCCAAGTCTCAATTTCTTTTATAGCTATTAAAGTTGATACTTTTAAATCTAAGAAACCATATATATATATATAGGTATTCTTCTTATTATTTTTCAATACTAATATCATTATAAAATTTTAATTAGTATATATATTATCTAATGAATTTCGCTCAAAATCGTATTTTCAAATGTAAAGATTTATCAGTACATTCAAATTTTAATCAAAAATCAACAATTTCCTTTTTAGACCTGTATCCTAGATTATTATCCTTTTTTTTAAACTATAATCTATTATAGTTATAACTTATAAGGTGTCCATTTTTTCTTGGAAAATATGACAAAATAGAGGATTTCTATGCTGCATAATACTATTTAACATCTATCTAACGAGTAGATATAATTTCGAGTACTTAATATGTAAAATTAATAATAATTTCAGAGTAATATATATATTTTTAATAAAGATTTAATGAGAGATTATGGAATTTTTTTTTTTTCATTTAATTATTTAAATAAACCAATTCACACTTACATTTAAAGAAAACGCTTAGAAATTAGAATACTACTTTACAATTCATATGGCTTATTTAATATATTTTCGGTTGGAAAATAACGCTGAACGATTGTGATTTTTAAAGTACATGTGTGTTTCAATTTTTATATACGAATATAAACAAAAACTTATTTATTTATGTTTTTTACTTATTTTTTTATTTAATAAGAGTATAAATATATGATGTTCGAAATTAAAATAACATAAAATTATATTATAATAATTATTAATAAATATTGTGATATTATTATAACCCTCATTTTTCTTCAGGTACATATACCTAATACAAACATAACACGCGAAACAATTTTTTAAAATTAACATTACATTTTTATTTTTAAATTATGTTTTATCTTACCAATATTTATGAAAAATATCAACAAATTTTCGTGTAATTTTTCAAACTTAGTATTTTTTTTTCTACAAATCGTATAGAAACTTTAGACAGATAACGTGTAATAAAAGTAAAGGTACATAAAATATACTCGTATATTATATATAATAATGTAATAAAGTCTTTACAGTTACCGATAACGCATATGTGTCTATTTATTTTAACTATAAATAAGTTAACAGTGATAGCATTAAAACATTATCTTATTGCAGCAATGCCTGAATTTAGGTTATAATTCTGATATTTATAGTTCTAATAAACTACTAAAGTAGATACTAAACATAAAACGTTTATATGAAATGTTCATAATATTAATATACGAAGTACGCATAATAATTCATCTATGAACATATTTAACTTAATAAAATTACAGTAAATTCAATTTTATGAATTATATTATTAGATTTAAACAATATAATTTTAGTTTATTTGATTTTGATTTTATCATCATCAGATGAATTTTAGTATATATAATAATATAGAAAACAATCAAACACAATTATAATATATTCTTTTAATTTTACATTATATATATTGAAAAATATTTACAATTTTCCTAGTAATATTAAATTTGAATTGTTTGCAGATGTACAAGTACGTATATTAAAACACGTTATGCTATTATTTTAATGATCAAAGCGCTCATTGACAACTCTCATTATACGGTGGAATTAATTTTAACAAAAGGTACCAATTATAATTATAGAACAAAGTGGTATCATTAAAAAATACATATAAAAGGAAGAATAATATTAATATAATTTTATCATCATTAAAAATATTTTTACATACACTTAATATAGGTATATTATATATAACCTAACCTGTTGTATGTGTATTTTGCCAATGAAGAGTTTTTTTTATTTTAATTTAAAAAATATTATATTAAAAGAAATGCAAAATATTATTATTATTATTTTTTTTTTTTTTTTAAAGAAAGGAATTATTTGAAAATATTAAATTATTACAGAATAAAAAGCTTTTAGTTATTGTATTTTTCGTCAAACAGTCCATAACGGAGTATTAGTTGATCATTAAAGAAATTCATAAATACATTATGTTATTTATATAAATATAATCATATTCGCACACTACACATATTATTATAATATTGTTACGGAGAAAATTGAGACGTCATGGGTATTTTTAATGAAATGAAACAACACTGTTTAAACATAAAACCATACGGGAAGATGTAGTTATTACATGAAAAAATCGACGACCAATGACAGCGACTAGCAAAAAAGTATATAGGCAACGCGGCAGACAATCGGCATCAGTCTTCAAATTGTATGCCCAACTGGTAGTATTCTTGTAGTATCCTTGTCTATGTTTCCAAATTACAACTACAACTACACTTCAACAAGGTTATTGTGAATAATTATTGATGGACAAAGACCTATTAAACACCGAGCAACGAACATCCCGAAGTTATGAGGACAACAATCCTAACATGGTTCGCGGTCACACATCACTTACAGTGTATGAGTTAAGACCCAACATCATACGTTCAGATTGCACCTCCGGGCAACGATTATTGACCGCCGATGATCAACGGCGAGGAATTTCATACCTGGAAGAAAATTCTAGTCTCAGAGATATCAAGTTCATCATCGTCCAGTCTCACGGCGGCAGGCTGTCTGCTGAGCGTAGGCGGATCTCCTGGGCTGCCCATTGCCTATTAAACTCCTGAAGGTAGGAAGTTGTCTATACCCGACGGGGCAACATAATTAACAAGCCACGCAACGGATTATTGGTATGAAATACTAACATCACTTCAGCTCCAGTCCCCAGACCACTTATAGCTGAAGCCAGTCTTTCCGGGTTCAAGTACTGCGTCTCAGACACTGCCCAATCAGTCTTCCGAACTCTGGTATCTGTTCCCTCCACCCATGTAATATTATATAAACTGTATTAATTGTAACTTGTAAGACAAAGACACCTGAAATTATAATGCGACGTCACAAAAGTCTCATCTGCGGCAGTACATAATTTTGTAGATATAATATTTTAGAGAAAAATAAACACAATGTTATTACCGTAAACCCTGGGGTTGTTATTTTAAAGTAACGATGGCCTCAAAAGAGTTGTCCCGTTTCATAATGAACTATTGTAATAATTTAATGTATATCATTAATACCATTGAGAATTATTAATTATTAACAAATATATATCGTGTATATTTAGCCGCTTTCAAATTGTGAAGTAATTATTTCTTTTGCAACATAATTTTCCATAACCTTTTTGTATTCTTCTATGTAATCGTTAAAAATATTAAGAATAATATAACCTTAAATTTTGATAATTTCGATAAATATATAAAACAATAATTTTAAATAGATATCCGCATGCCAACTGAATAATGTTTACGTCAAGTGATTGATAAACTTTCAATCACAACATTTGCCTAATTTCATTTAGTTTAAAATATCACATAATCATAAATTAATCGTATCTAATCATTATTCCTTATCAATTTTTATTATCATGAAATATTGCAACCTAGTTAATATATTATATGGATGGCGTCATTTTTCTCAATTCATTCGAAAAATAATAAGAAGTCTACTATCTAGTTGTTTAATATATCTGCGGTTATTTTATGTTCGGATATCGAATTATAATATATTATATTCCATTATTTATATATTCCCAAATAGTCGTTGAGTAAGTATAAAAATTATTTTGAATGGTATGAAAATTTATAATTAAAATATAATTTCACAAAAGTTGTACCCAAATAATCCATTGTTCGATTTAAACACTTTCCACACGCCGATGTAAAATATTTGTATTTGTTTGATAGTATTAGCTATAATATAGATTTACATAAAAGTATGAAAATTAAAATCGTCATACGTGGGTTAAAATAATATTATATTAAAAGAACCTGAAAATATTTAAAATAGGTTCCTTCAAAATCGAATAATATCCCCAGCATCCACGCTTATAGCATTTTATTTTTTTCGATTGATCGTTCATATTATTTTAGATTACAACTCTTGCTACTTAAACTTGAATACTTTATTCTTTAGATTTCACATAAAATATAATCGAATATATTATTATATTATATACACGCAAGACATATACTCGTACAATATATTACATAAATGTATTTTATTTTGATTGCATATCACGTATATTTGTTATTATTTGACCGATGAACGCTTCGTTTCCTGCCTAGAAATAATAATAACCTTACCTTACCAATAAGGTTCATTACGTCTTCGAACAGTAATATTTTGAATCCTGGTCCTCTTCATGTTTAAATGAGTACTACTATACCTTCTATATAAATAAAAAAGAATGAGCTGAATTTCGATTTTTGGATAAGTTTGCAATCTGTTTTATATATATAAACGTATATACTTTAGCACACATGCTTGTAATAGCGATTTTGGCCATTTCGAGATCTATAGCAGCTATACAGCCCGTTTAATTTTTCAATCTAATCAACCCTTTACGGACGTATAGAAACTCTGTTAAACAATGTTTATTAACAAATAAATCGATATATGAACAAAATAAAGCGGTAACTATAGAATTATAAAATAAGAAACATATTTTTATTATTATAAAACATTAAACTAAATACAAAATTCAAGTACGCATCGATGACAACGAATGTAATAGAATAATAATATTATATAAACATTAATTTTAAAATATGAACTTTTAATATCATTTTGTGGCAAATGTATTTTACGTTTTTTATTTAATAATATTTCGTACTTTAACTTTAATGACTACAAAATTAATAAGTTTTGTTGCAAATAGTTTGCAAAATCCTTGAATTATTTTCTTTCGTAGAATTTTCATAATCACGATATTCAAAATTATTAGATTTTTATACGAGCATTTTTTATATTATTATCTAGTATTATTCGTGGTAAACTTTTTTTATTTACTTAAATTCTTCACTATTGAATTTTTATACTCATTTTAAATAAAATTAATAAAAAAAAAGTTAGTAAAAAACACGAACATGACCTTATATTGAATGATTACAATAAATCATCGAATTTACAACTGATATATCTCGCGGGAATATCTCGTCCGTGTTGTCAGACAATAATAAAAAATCTATGACCGATTTAGTTTAAAAAATAAATATATTGAAAATAAACGTTTCCTGGACGACCGGTATCTCCCGCGGGAAAAACAACCTAACAAAATGGGATTAGACAGTGTCTTAGGTGAACCGTTCGGTTTTTCAAACACGATAAGGGTTTGATGAGGACATACACTTTACATACATTTTAAAGTGTTAGGATTAAATTTTTCAAATTGAAACGGAACAAACTTATATCTTTTATCCTAATTGTATAGTTATAAATAAAATTTCTATTATAATATATACATTCTTTATACGATCTACGGTAACTTTCAAAAACTAATAATAAATCTCAAGGGGGTAGAAAAATGTCCTTCAATGTTATTTGCGTGTATTACTTATATTACTCCCGATAATATTTATTAAAAACTTAGACTTTTAATAAATATAGGTGTATATATATATATATATATATATATATCAATAATAAAAATTTTAACAAAAATTATTATTATTATTATTATTATTATTATTATTATTATTATTATTATTATTATTATTATTATTATTATTATT
>JAIUCT010000022.1:6721996-6750460 GCA_021307375.1 Tetraneura akinire | reverse complement strand
ATAATAATAATAATAATAATAATAATAATAATAATAATAATAATAATTATAATAAAAATAATAATAATTGTGTCTCGTTGTTTATCACACAATATCATATAAATAATTTTGTAAACTGCTTTATAATAATCCCGATTTAGGCCGAGCCCATAATATAGTTGTTTCTCTGTGTGAAATCATTACTGCGCTATAATAATACGTCTCGTGATCAATAATATATAGACACAGACTTGGTTTAACGACTTTCAAGGACTCTCTGTCACCACGCCTACGAAACACCCTAATGTCGGAGTATTATTGTGTTTTAGTAAGTTTCCTTCGGTTCTTCCAATTTATGTGCCAAGAAAAGGATATATGGGTTCATATAATATTATATAAATACAGTCCATTGTTATGTTCATAAAGACATAAACGCACACAATGTATCCATGTGTGTTTCGGCGTACCTACGCTTGTAAACCAATATTATGCAGTTTTGGAAACTTTTTTTTTTTTATTTTTGCTTAATGGTAATGTCCAAATATATTTTATATTTATGTATTTATATCCTAAAAACACAAAACCGCATATCATTTTTTTTTTTTTTTTTTTTACTGAAAAAATAAGTACGCGTTATATAAATAAAATTATGTTCTAACTATAAAATATTACTTTAGATATTTTATTGACTATTCTACTTTGACTAGTGAGATGAGACAATAAACAATGTCATGTTATTTAACACTAACCCATTTTTACGTTTCGACGTATCAGAATAATACCACATTCGAGTCTATTAAAGAAAATGTTCTGAATAAAAATAATATTCATTCATCAACACACAATATGACAATATTATTGTAAACTCGTGTTGTGAGTGGCGGTATACGCGTTTACAATGCATGTGAATTGGACGGAAAATAATTTATTATGACGAAAATGACGATATACGAGTACATTAATGAAATGTATAATAATTAGGTACGGTACATAATCGTATGTTATAATAATATAATTCCCATACACACGAATGACATCAATATTTCACTCGTTTCCGTCGAATTGCATTTTATGATTATTTACAGCCGCGGATTTATTAAAGTACATTATTTTATTTACATATTATAATATTATTATAGTCAATAATAAATATCAATTTTTATCTACTTACTTACTTACTTTTTAAATTAAAATATTTTATATTATAATACAATGTTTTACGTATAGGTTTTCAGAAATTTATGTATTATGTTCTAAAATAATATAATAATTATAATTACTAATTTTATTTATCGCAGTCATCCATTATAATATTATAAATCAAAACGCTGTGTATGTCTATATTAATGTCACAAAGGATTAACAATCATCAATGTAGAACTACGATAACCAACTCGTGGGTAAATTATATTACATTATGCAAATTGTATTGTTTATTAGTTATTACATTATGATTATTGTCAAACCACACGATACGTATAGTTAAAGTGTAATAATAAAGTGTACTCAACAAAAATGCGTCGTAATACGAAACTAATAAAATGACACACAAAATCGTGACAAATTATTATAGTACATTCGTACAATATTATGATATTATTATGAAAATCCTCCACATTTATGCCGACTGATTTATGGGTCGTTCAATAATAATATTCTAATGTAGAATACTCGTTAATGTATAGTTTTATTGCCTCGAAGGGGAAATTATTGTTTTTTGAATTTATTGCTGTCGCCGAAAAGACACTGATAAGTGATAAAGGTGATAACTATGTTTCGAAAGGTGTGTATTTCAAAGAAGATTAAAAGCTACTGGGAGAAAAAGTTCAATATCAGTTATTAACACTCTGAACTTGATGATGATGAGCAGCATATCATGAGTGAAGTGTAATATATTATTATTTTTTCACTTTGCCGGCGAAGTTTTTGGAGCGACCAAAGTTTTTGGATTACTATACCGAAAAGAACGTCACACAGCTCAAGATGATTTATCGTCTTCTTACTTTCAATTATTTTCTTACCGTCCGCGACAAGGTTTAAAAAGCATCTAATGGCACGAGAAAATCATAATAGATTTAAAACACCCTGTGGTTTGTAAAACAAAATTGTATAAACAGATATCGTTTTTCTTCATAAATGTACATCCGATTTTTTACGAGTAGGTACCATCTAAATTCTAAATGTTCAAAACGGATAATGCGTTTTTACTTTAAATTTTGAATTTCTAAATAGTAAGAGAATACTAAAATACTTAAATTTCAATATGTCTTATAAAATTATGTAAATATTAGATTTTACTATACAATAATATCGAAAATCACTATTTCAGCCATGAACAAGATAGTTTTTTGTAAAACAAGATAATATTTTTTAATCTAAATAACATTGAAAATTCATTCTTTAAGAATGACTATAAAGGTCAAGATAGATTTTTGGACAAAAATTTAGGTCGTGGTCCTAAAAATATTGAGAACTGATAAATTAAATGATATAGACTAATTTATTTACCTACATATTAATATTATTACATTTATTTACATTAAAGTGTTACAATTGATAATAAATACATTTAAATTATTTTAACATATTAATATAATCTAGTGTAATGTGTACAGAATTCATAATTTATTTTTATAAATTATAATACATTAAAACTTTAAAATATCTTAAAATAATTATTAAATAATTCGTTTTTTAAAAATACAATTTTCATTAAAAATTACGTCTTTATAAGAGTATTCTTTTAAACTTTAATAGATACTTGACATTATTGATTTGAAATTAATTGAATTTAGAGAACTCATTATATATATATATATATATATATATCAAAGTTTTTAATTAACATGGTTTATTCTCTTTTTTAATTTGACTGAAGCCCCTTATTCTTTTCAGAATTCTCAACAAATATTATTATGGCCACCCTAATTAAATCGTCAACCTACCAAAACGAATGGATTTTCATTATGATTTTTATATTTTAAATTTCATTTTGTTTCTTTAATAAAATTTTTTAATTATTAATAACTAACATGTTTTCGAGTTTAAACTTATTACTTATTATAACAATACAAAATACATTATCTGCATTAACATTTAAAGTTATTCGTCATAATATAATAATAATAATATTTTATAAGAAGTGTTTTTGTGTATATATTATATACTACTACCACTACTACTACTATTACTACTACTACTACTACTACTACTACTAATAATAATGATAATAATAATAATAATAATAATAATATAATATAATTATTATTATTATCATCATCATTATCATTGTTATTATTATTATGATTAGAAACCGATGATAATAATATGTTATCGTAATAAAAAATAATAATTATAATAATAATGAAATACTAGTGACAAAACATTATACAAACATTATTATTCTTATAAACATAATAGATGATGTCGGGTAAAATAATTTATTATTTCACGTCTAAAATATAAGCTGCCACGTGACGAAAACATGTTTTGTTAGAACCTTATCAACGGTCACACTCCTAAAATGCAAATTAGACCCAGTAGCCTATGATATTCTGTCGTGACGTAATTAATGGCATTAAATCTGGCAACGATTCGAATTTGGGAAATAATTTATTGCAAATGTACAATCACATTAACACGGGTTGGTCATATTTTAATCACGGCACTGTGAATACTAAATTCCTCTCTGGTACACCAGAAATTATTGTCACATATATATAAACATTATTATTTATATATTATTATCATTATAACAATATGTTTATTATTATAAAATTATAATAAAAAAAAAAAAATAAGTAAATACAAATTAATTAATCCGAACAAGTTTGTAAAATTTGTAAATTTCTATAATATATAAACTAAATTACTAAAAACTGACTATTCAATTATGTCTACTTGTATGAATAATCAACGAAAATATAACATATTATATTTAGTTATAATGTTATTTTCAAGATCGTTTCTCCGTGATATTTTAATGGCTTTCCTATTGCTAAGCAGAAGTATTTGGAAAGTCAACAAATTATCTAAATAAAATACCAATTTAACAAAATTCTCTATCGAACGCATACCACATTATTGTAATCTGTTAATCTGATCATTGTTATTTCTACTCCAAAAAAGTATCTTCGAACGAAATAAAAATAAAACAAAATGGACATCATTGTTAAACCGATACTTTACTGATTCCTTACTATGCGCAGTTAAAAAATGGTTATGAAAAATAATATTAATATATTGTAATATCGTTACAGTGGAGTTTCAGAATTAAATAGTGATTAATTACAAAAATATGTTGAAATTCATCCAATTAATAAAATACAGGGACTTTAAAAAAAAAATAATAATAAGCTATCAATTATTATTCTTAATAAAGAACGACCGCAAAAATATAATATTATATTATTTAATGCGGTTAATCGTTATCGAATAAATGCATAAATTTAAAGGAAGCTCCCACCATAACCACTGTAGCTCAAATGAAGAATAAACAAAAACAATTTAATTCAATTTTCATGAATTGGAAAAATTCCAAAATATTATTATGTCCAAGTACGCACAGTGCCAAAAGTTTGACCGTTTCAATCATCCGTGAAAATCTGATCTCAATGGCTTACAATATTTTCTTTTTGTGAGATTCTATTCACGCTGTGGCTGAATTATTTACGTTCTTCATTTTTATTTTTTTTTACCGCTGTTTTGGCATATTAATAGTTAAACAGTCAATATTTTCATATCTTAGATTGAACATGTGACTATACATATTACATACTAATGTTTAAATTTGTATAAAATAATCGAGTTAGTAAAAAAAAAAATAACAATAATACCTAGCAAAAATATTATGCGTTTCAAATAAATAAAGTAGTTAATAGAAATGAATAAAATAATTTAGTAACATAGTTCTAAATATAAATTATTATAATAATGTGTTATACAATTATTCTCGAGTATCATAAATGATAACATTTAATTACACTCCAATAATATTATTGATAATAATTAAAATGAATCTCTTTAATTTAAAATTATCCGCACTTTAATAATACCTAATTAGTCATGAAAATAATACAATACAGAGAGATTCGTTTACATTATTACACGTATATAATAAAATAGAAGAATCATTATGATATAATATTCTACTTTTTTACTCCGAGTATAACATTATGTTTTATACCATAATACGCTTATTAAATATTTAACTTAAACCAAAACCACGAATATTCGGTATTGTTATTTCATACGATATTATAATATTGCAGTGTAAACGTAATATTACATTATTTTATATTGAACGTTAGGGATGATAATAATTATAAACTTACAGCTAGAAAAGCGTCTTACGATTTTCCCTTTAATGTTCTAATGGGGTGGATTAATATTGAACGTGTTTAAACTTTGCGATGTCGCGCAACTATCATATGGCCGCACCCTGAGGTGTCAATCAAATAAAAACAAGCCTTACTCTGTCGTCCGCTCCAGTATATCAGAATTGAACGCGATCGATGTATCTAGGATTTAATTACATAATATATAAATAACATTGTTTAACCAACAGATCAATTCGAAGATTGAACATGGGTACGCTTGTTGTATGTATACCTACCTATCTATATATAACTACGCTAACGACGATAATAACGGTGTATCATGATGCGATAAATCACGCGTATTGTAATGTGTTTCGATTCTAACCCATATAATATCGTGTTTATACTTTACCTACATAATAATAATAATAATAATAATAATAATAATAATAATAATAATAATAATAATAATAATAATAATAATAATAATAATAATATATCCTATTAGAAACGATATAACGTAAAAATATACGGACGCGCGTCAGACCGACAAGGGAATAAAAGTATACCATTTGATCACGTTAAGTGCCTCTATGCGTTTTTAGAAATCTTTCTATGATTGATCGCTGCAGTAGTAAACTTTTGACGGCTGAATACGCCGCCCTTTGTATGGTTACCTCCTGTACCAAAGAGTTTATAGAAGAGATATTGTTATAAATTCGACAATGAGATTTATGTTAAATGACCTAGAGTATATAATATATATATAGGTATATATTTTACACTCGCTATACAGTGAGGTCCGCTGGTGCGATAATGTTTTATTCTTCTTGGCGAGGAAAACTTTCCTCGTCGATTATTCAGAAAAATATAACAACAATGCGATTTCATGATCCTTAAGTCGAAGATTATCGTGTCATATCCGATATTTTTTTTTTTCATCAGATTATGCACGAATCGAATAAAAGTTTGTAGAGTTAAGCTATATAGAGAGTTGAACAGAAAATAAAGTCTACTTTTTTCCGACCGATGTTAAGCCTTCTCCCATAATATTATTATAACGCTTCGATAATTTTCTAAAACGTTAATTTTTTTTTAAGTTTGTTTCAAAAACTATAATACTCGCGATCATAATAATTTAGCATAAAATGTATATTTTAATAACGAATGAAAAACAATGTCTCGTATTAATATCACGACTAAATTAAAATTAGTTATACCATTAAATTAGACTTTTCTCATATAGAAAATTAGTAGATACCACTAGGATTTGTTGATAGTAAAATATTAAAGGCATTGAGCCAATAGCAAATAGTGCGTAATAAAAAACACGTGTATATCGTTACCATATGAGAAATAAAAACAAATCGCGCGTATAACGTATAAGTCAAACTCACCCTAGAATTCTAAGCGAATTTGAGATTAAAAACCAATATGGTTCGAATAAAAGACATATAACGCTCGCAAAACGATATATTTTATTATTTTTATTCGTTCGATTATATTATACTTTTATTTTAAGGTTCGAAATGAAATTTAACATAATTCAGCGATCAAAATGGGCAAAGTTAAAAAATCGCCGAATGAAATTCGTTACGAATAAGTATCGTATTATTATATATTACACACGTGTTGTTTCGAGACAGTAAATCACAGGGAATAGCAATATCTTGCTTGATTTTAACATTTTTGAACGATGAATATTCATAAGTCTATAATATCACGTCGTTCATATACACTTTACATACTACATTTCGGTATTTCAGCACCCCGCTGATGGAAATTTACTCTACCACTCTCTATTCACTCACTACATGAGTCTTCGGCAGGGCATCTCATCTCGTTTATCCTATTCAAACTAATCTCATACTTACTCTCGATGTTTTTGAATTTCCTATATTAAAAATTCATTCCATACATTATAATTATTTTTTTTATTTTTTTCTGTTAAGCACAATTTTTTTTAAATCGAAACATTCATTTTATATAGTCCCTACTCCCTAAGAATATTATTTTGTGAATTTGAATTAATATACATGTATACGTATGTTGTATATATATATATATATAGATTTAAAGATTTATTTTACCCATGGGATTAATTTAAAAAAAATATATAAAGGAAATGTTTTATTAACTTTTAATTAATAAATTATTTTCAATTTTCATTTTTTAATTATATAGCCGGTGTTAGATTTTTAAGACTCAAAACTAAAGTATTTGGTCTACGCAATCTAACAAAAATTTAAAAAAAATTTAAAAATTATCAATCATTCAAGAAGAACGTTTTCTCAATATTACCGTAAATACGTAGAAATAAATGTTGATATGTGATACCTAAATAATATTAATATATATTATAATATTATAGTCGTATATAAATTATGTCTAAAAATGCCTACCAAAGTGTATTAAATTAAATTATTGAACAAGGCGTGGAAATTCCATGGAAGAAACGAATGAAAGAACAGTGTGAGGGTGTAAGAGAGAGAACGAGAGACGTAGACGAATCTCTTAATTAAAACCGTTCCGATGCTGTGGTCTAGTTAAAATTTAAGACCGTAAAAATAAAACGGTAGATTTATTGCCGTCGTCTTTGCCTGATGACTTTTCGCCGGAACACGCAACATTTTCCGAATCAACCGTATATCGACAGCGGTGCGACGTAAATGAAATAGCACACAAACGCTAATGGAATAAAAGAATTATTGGAAAATAAAAACTGACTGCCACCTACCTACCTGCTGTCCACAAAACACATCGAAATCGTAAAACCAAATTATTGTAGTTGTCGTCGTCGTGTCGTTTTTATTTTATCTCGTGGTAATCGCCGCACACAATCACGGTTAAAACAATTATTAATTACCGCACAATTATTACCACGACGATGTTGTGTGTAACCGCAAAATTATTACCGTTCCGGCAGTAATCACATTGCGTCCCGACAACGACAACGACATGTCGCGAGCGAGCGTCAGTCGACAAACTAAATAACGGGAGAAAATCAAATTTTATCATCCGTCGTCGTCATCGGAAATAAAACTTTTTGTTCATTCTTCCTGTTCCTTTTTATTTTGTTATTTTATATTTTCTAAGTTTTTTTGCGTAAGACTAAAACCTAAGTTAAAGAAACCGCAGTCCACTTTTCACCACTACTGGAATTACGACTTAGAAAAAATGCAACACTTTTTAAAATATAATGTACTTAATTTATTTTTCTGTATTTTACAAATATCCGTTCAATTTCACAAAATATACTGTCCTGATTATTCTTCGCAATAAAGTACAATAAATTTTGTTAAAATATACATTTATTTAGTAAACATAGCTACACTGTTTTAGAGGTTATAAGTCATACGAGAACTGTGTCTATAAAGCATTTAAAGTATTAAATTATACCTTTGTTTACCTTATTATAATTATAATTTTTATTATTATTATTATTATTATTATTATTATTATTATTATTATTATTATTATTATTATTTTTATTATTATTATTATTATTATTATTATTATTATTATTATTATTATTATTATTATTATTATTATTATTATTATTATTATTATTATTATTAAAATATTCAAACGCTGAGGGTATTAAAATAATAATACGCAAGTTAAGAGAATATGCTCAAAATATATATTTTAATATTGGTTTTTTGTGATATATATAATCATATCCGTAAATATTATATTTCTTAAGAACTTCTGTTAAAAACTATACATAAAATAAACAGTAGTATTTTACAAATTAAAATTTAAATATATTTAATTTTAAATAGCCTTAAATATTAAAGTAAGATTATTTTACGATTGTATTTTATTTATTTATTTTACGGTATTATTGTTAAATTTTTAAAATTTATATGTGCTCATAATTTACAAAAATTTAATAGTTTATAAAACTAGTAATATAAATAGTAATATAAACTAGTATTTTATAAGTATAAAAAAAATAATAATATATTACACTAATAATATACTATATTTATATAAAAATATTAATTGTAAAAATTAAGTATTAATTATTTTTAACTATTAATATTATAAATATATTTTGACCTGAACTTTTCAGTCTCAAATAACTTTATTTGAAAAATATAATCAAACATTATTTATCTTATGAAAATAAGATATACTTATAAAATACTAACCACATTTTGTGAAAATGCAAATACTAAAGTGTAATGATATTTTATTAAAGATAAAAATTTACTTGAATGAATCTTCAATGTTAAATGGCAATGATCAACGTATTTTTTTTTTTTTAATATAATTACACTTTAAGAAATTAATTTACACCACCCTTAACTATAGTGCGCTTTATGTAAATTTATAGGTTTTGGATTAGTAGATATTAATAGAATGACAATGTTTATAGCTCAGATTACGTGATTATAATCTATTTTATTTAAAATAAATTAAACTAAAACATTTATAACATAAAATAATTAAAATGGTTTTAATATATTATTCAGTATATATAATATTATTATATATTACTAATGAAAGTGTATTTAAAAACTAACAAATAATATAATAATTAATCAACAATTTTTTTAAAAAAAATGTTTAAAAAAAAATGAAATACAAAACAAAATAATGAACATAATTTCTTATTTGCCATCTATTATAGTTACTCGTTAGTAATAACGTTTCAGTTTAATTAATCATTGGCTGAATACATAATATTAGTACATATTTATTGCCTTACTTATGTCATATTTTTTTAAACGCTTTATACCCATATTTCTTCTTTAAATATGTATTTAAAAAATATATATAATTTCATGTTCATTAATATTTATTTTATACTTATGCTTAAATTATGTCTTCTTACAATATGATTAATATAAAATTAAATGTAGATAATTAAAATTTTAAACTCAAACTACACGTTTAAATATTAAATACAAATATTATAACTTAGCCTGCAGAATCCAAAATTTAAAAGTTTTTTTTTACAGATTTTTTTTCACTCTTTTATGTGTTTTTTCGAACTTTACGCCGAGAATTTCAATTTTTTCTTTATTGTATTCATTCTTTTTCTTTTCATTTCCAACAACTTCAAATACATTAAACATATACCTGCACGTCGGCACATCTGCAATGATTCATTAATGTTGAAACTTCTTCTAAGGCTTCATGCTACACCTGCTCATTTCAAAAGTATTCCTAAAATCAGACGAATCATATAAGAATAATAGAGAAACATTATATGTATACTGAAGACTTAAAAATGTACACGTATATTATATTACATTTTAATTGAATGTTCATTAAGAAAAAAGAAACTTATTGTATTTTTTATAATGTAACTCGTATAAATATAAATAAATATTGTGATATTATTAGGTATAGGTACCTATAAATAGTATGTATTTAATACTTGTGGAGTTACTAGATATAGATTATTTATTTAAATAATCCAAATAATAATAATTGAGTTCAACGAAACCATATTATATTTTAATAATTAAATAATAATCTATTTTAACATTAAAATCATAATAAACAGCGTATAAGCGAAGACGTAAAATTTAACTTTAAATTGCATATTTTCATTTTGGTTCACATAAAATCTAAATACCCATATATTATCAAACTACTTTTAACTTGTAACAAATAAAAATTAAACATTTGATACGTTATACGTATTTAATATTAATTTTATTATATAGTATGCGCTTTTAATGATTAAATTTTATATAGGTCTCGTGGATCCGACATCGAGACATTCATCTTCTGACTGCTGGAAGATACACGTATACCAGTGACCAACGTTTCGAAGCCATCCACGAACCACATTCAGAAAACTGGTCATTAAGGATAAAATATCCACAAAAAAAAGATTCTGGTGTATATGAATGCCAGATAAGTACTACTCCACCCATTGGACATCCTGTATACTTAACCGTATTAGGTAAGTAAAATATTTAACTAATGTGTATATTTTTATTATTAATGTAATTTTACACTAAAAGATCGAAAATCTTTTATTTAATAAATATCATTGATTAAAAATAAATATAATAATAATATAAATTATATATTTACTAATTATAAATACTATAATTACATTATATACATAACTCTTTAAATTGTACAATTTGTTTTTTTTTTTAATATTTACCTTATAAAATAAGGTAAGGATGGTTTAAGAATAAACTTAACTCTTAATTTAAATATTCCATAATATAACGTAATCAAATAATAACTTTTGAATAAGCGATACGTAATATAAAGCTAAGTAACATTTAATATTTTAATTCAATAATAACATATAATTGAAAAATCATAAGCGTATATTTTCAAAATTAAATTTGCCCAATTATACTGGCGTATATTTAATTTGTTAGTAAAGTTCATATTAATTACAATTTATTTTTTTAAAAAAACATAATATAGATTTTTATACTTAATTAACATTATAATTCATCATAATATAATCGTATGAATTAACTGACGAATGAAAATTGAATATTACCTTTATTTTTTTTTTCAATTCATAGTTAATTTTTGTAATAATAATAATAATGTATATATCTGTTCAAGAAAATCGAACAAGTCTAAATAAAGTCTATATAAGTATACAACTATTTATAACTATCCTATTATTATACTGTTATATAATAGAATGTATTCATCAATGTTCCTTTTAAAATTACATCTCTCTTATTTTATAATATAAACGATACATTAAAAAAAATTCAAAATTATGTACTCGTAGACTCGTACTATGTTTAAAGTAAATTCAAAATTATTTTTATAATATATTAATAAAGAAATATATTTACTATCTGGAAATAATTATATTAAATTATTAATTGATTAAAATTTCCATGGATTGGAATAGGTAACTTCCCTCAGCAACAACAATAGCCAGACGTACAATATGCCTACACAGTCTGAAGATGGAACCTGCAACGGTTCCAAATTGTCAGAACCAAAACCAAAACATAAGGATAATTCCGCAAATTGCAACAATATATTAAATTATTACTTACTTCAAATGATATTGATAATATTTGTTATCTATTTCATTTAAAATAATAATATTCACATAAAACATTAATATTTTTGCCCGCACAAATTTGACTTAAATTTATAATTTTAACATTAATTTAATATTTAAAAAAAATATATGGCCAAATCCATTGATATAAAACTCAACATAATATTATAAACGAACGAACGCGAAATATCGTCAATAAACGAATATTAATACGTATAAAAATTCAAAACTCGGGAAGAGGCAACCATAGCTGAATGTAAATTAGGATATATCCGCTATGACTCTCTCCGATTAAACAAACTATGCGCGCTAGTCAGTATTATCGTATGGGGACATGATCGTGACTCGGTCGGTAAAAACTTTTTTTACATTTTTTTCTTTCCTTTTCACTAGATAAATTTGCATGCGACGATATAACCTGGTCTCCCGGGACGGAATAAAAAATGCTACATAAAAAAAAGTTTTCTTTCGGTTTAATGTGACCAATAAATCCGTTGACAACCTATGCGTTTGCGGGTATTTCTGTAAAAAGTGATTGTCTGCATTTTGAACGAATATCGTTACTGTAAATTGCGCATAGAAAATAATATATAATATTTAATACTAAATTCAAGCACGAATCGAACACAGACCAAACAAGTTTTAGTTAAACCAAAATGTCGCTTGTCTTTATAAATAAAACGAATATAATAATAGTAATAATATACGAGTATAAATACAATAAAAAACTTAGAAAAAATATTATGATCATAAACTGCTTGTCAGTCGGCTTCGCTATTTTTTTCGTAATAAACAAATAACTATTATTATACGTTTTATAACGTCATAGAATAGTATCAGATCAACGATTCTCCTTAGAAATGTTCAAGTAATTATATTACTTATATTTTAATTCAAAATTGTTCATTAGTTGCAATGAAGTATTTTAGTTTTTATTTATTTTTAATAGGTATATTGAAAGGTATAGGTATACTTATAGTAGAAAATTCCTTATGATAATAATAAATTAATATAGTACCTAATATTTATATAATAATAAACTATTGGTTTATAAATCTAATGATCAAAAATATATCATATTATATTAGTGTATAACTGTTTAAAAATTTCTTATTTTAAAAAATATTGGCGTTAATTATTACATGTTATATTAAAAAATCAATATAATATTAGATTAAAAATAAAAAAATTAAAATTACTATAATTATCATTATTTTAAATATATATATATATATATTTTTATCTATTGGATAACCATTTTAAAAACATTGTTTTTTTCAAAATTAAACTTTTAATACATTATTTTTTTTAAAAAAAAAATAGACAAGTAAGTGTTTGATGGATAATTTTATTATTCTTTTATAAACTCGTAAGTAGGTAGGTAACGCACATGAAAATAATAATTTTTTATTATTATTCGCCTCAGGAAATTTTTTTCTTTAATGTTTTAAAGTAATATTAATAAATGATCGCAGCTTGAGCGCACGTATATACAATATTATATTCATTCGATTTACGATATGGGGTAGCCGGTAGATATAATAAATGAACCAAATAAAAATAATAATAAGAAAAATAAGAAACGTCGAATGGAAATCAATACGATATTACGCACTTTTGTTCTTTTTTATAATTCATTTTCATTCTGGAAGATACTCTCGAGAAACTCAGAGTGAAAATCACCGTTCGAATTATAACTGTTAGTCGCAAAATTATGTTATGTCGTTGTTATCATAACACTGTTCGGTTATCACATGTAGATATATCAACGATACTATAATAGTAAATATCTCGTTTCACGAAATTCGAACATTAAAAGAAAATTGCTCCCACGTTTCTCGCATCTTGGTGCGCTGAAAAAGCGTCTGTAGCTCGAAAACAAAACCCCAACGATATAATAAATCGGAACGCAAAACGATTTTTTTTTCTCTTCGCTATAATATTAAAGTCATATAGGTACATAAAACAGAAATAAATACATATATATATATAGTTTAATATAACTATTATTTATTTTTCTCGCAGTCTTGTTATTATGACATCGACATTTAATTCAATAGATTATACGTATTACTGTTGTACGCGCTTGATTTACAAATGGGACGCATAAACAGGGAAATAACACAATTTTAGTGTTTCATGAAAACGAAATGTATAAAAATATTATACAAACTCATTATTAATAAAACTTAGAAAATTTACGAAATATTAGAATGTATAATGGAGGGGAAAAATACATCAATTCGTTTACTATGATAATAAGTTTACATAATTTTATTTTTATTTGTATGTAACTCGTTTTCAATCGTCCTATATCGTTCTCTTTATAACCCTATTGCGAAATATTTATATTACGATATATTTTACTCAAATAAACATCAAATTTAAAAAAAAAAATTCGGTGTGGCGATGAAATTATTACAGAATTTATTATGTACAATATATTTTTATGGTATTCTATATTTTAAAGAAATCTACATTATCAATAGATTTCAATAAAAATAATTCAATTACATTTGTTTAATGTGAAAATATAAGTTCTGGAAAAAAATTATTCCTGCATTTATTTCTGCTTATACATGCCTTTTATCGTATAACGCGAAATATAAAACTTATTTTTAACCAACCAAATTTTTGATTCCTAACAAAAATTATCGATTTTAAAGTTACGCAGTGAATAACAATATTATTTTTATATACTTATTATCATATTCTGTTTGTACGTATTATTATTAAGATACATTATAATATACTAAACAATAATATTAGAAAGTTGAAAATATTATTATCATTAATGAACTCGTATATCAAATTGATATTTCGCACAATTAACACAGTACTAATAATATTTAGAACGGGAAAAATAATAATTAATAGTAGTAGAAATGATACGATGACTTTTAACGAAGACAAATATAGAAATAGTAAAGAAAATAGCAAATTGGACGGTTTTCGTTAGGTAAAACCAGCGAAAATTCATGCACACTCTTTCAAAAATACTGAACATTTACGCGCCAGCTTGAATACTAATATTATGTAAAACAAAAACAGATATTATTACGTGGTCACACACGAGACGTTTCGACGTATTTCAAACATACACGCGACGCACGAAGTTACCACTTATCGAGATACCGGAATGGAAAATTCGATGTTCAGCAGTTGAAAATGATGTACTACCCTGGTAACAGGATATGCACATTCCCTGGGTGTGTCGAAAATGTGCCACATAGGGTACGGAGGGTATGGGCTTTCCTAAACAACCTAAATTATAATTATAATTATTATTATTATGGTTATGGAAGTATGTAACAATAAATCTATTGTTTGTATATGGCAAACATTTCGTTATCACGCAAAGCCATTATTATAGTTATCATTTATATCAGTAAAAAATAAAACAGTATAAATAATATTATTTTGAAAATTATAACATTGAAAAATTTCTGATGTAACGATGAATAAAACATTAATACCATGACCCATGTTTTTTATTGTACTTTTACAGTTTTACACAGTGCAGTAAAATTATACGAACACAAAAATTATTATAAATTCGGCTACATTGCAAATAAGCAAAAAATAGTAGCCGAGGTATTTAACGTTTCCAATACTATGTCATGTTGTCTTGTCAATGAAAAATAAATTTCAAATGGAAATTTATTATTTTTTGAAGTTTCATTAAATTTAGTCATTAAATCTATACTTCATGTTCATAAATAATATAAACTTGTAAAAATTTTCTAAAAATTTAATCAAACTAATAATAAAATATTATATTATAAACTTTTTATGGTCGCTTATGTACTTTAATTAAGACAGAATCAAAATTATCCATTTTAAAAAATCACGCCGCGTAAAAATTCTAACAATAATGATAGTTTTTATGTACAAAATAAAAAATTTAATTTCAGTTTTTTGCAAAAAAAAAAAAATACACGACCCTAACCAAACCTAATAATATAATATTATATAGCTTTTCTAAATACGGATTTATTTTTTCTTTACTTAAATTTATTTTCAAATTATTGAAATTCGCAAACGGTAATACCAATATTGCTTGTTCAATTATTTAATTATAATTATAAATATTTACTGCGTTGTGTATACGATATACAGTTTTTCTAAATTAAGTAAATCATAATATAATGTTATACTATCCATAATAATGACAATGGGACCCCGCCAATGAACGGCTTCCCCGAAGGCATTTCTCCATTTCTTTTTTTTTTTTTTTTGTTATTTATATAATATACGTTTATTTGGCTTCTAACAATTTATTGAACATTATTATAGCATGTATTGTATTTTTTTCCGATAAAAAAAACCAAAAATGTTTTTTCTACATCGCTTACGGCAAAACGGCTGTATAAGTCTATATTGTTGTATGTTTATGATTGTTATTTATCCGTTGATAGTACAAAAGTATTATCTAAATTCTTCTTATACATTTCGTATACAAAGGTTCAATGGAAAGCGCTTTGTGAGTTTTGATTCTTTTAACAAATTATTTCATCAATTCCGGAATATTATTAAAATTAATTTCGTCAATTTATTATTTGAATTCTAAAAATTGTATGCACTGATAAATGTCGACAAACTAAAGAGATTACAAATTACGTATTTAAGAAAATGTTGTGTTATTTAAACACGCTTAGGAAAATTAATTTTCAAACAGTAACGTGGCGTTCTGTATATGCAATTTTGGTACACTCATGCGAAGGAATATAAAATTTTGCCTAACCATGTATAAAAAAAAAAAAAAAATTCAGTTAATTATTGCAATACTATTATTAATTAAAATAATAATAATTAAATACTTTTTTCAATAAAATACGTTCTAATATTGTCAGAAAATCTATCGAGAAATAAATATTACGAAATGGTTTTTTGAGGATAGGTGAACGATGTGCAGACTTTCTACATTCACACACACCCTGAAATTATATTAAATAAAAAAATGTTCATTATATTTTTTATCGTTATTATTTATCTATAGAACATGTTAATTGAATATCCATGTCATAGGAAACAATACCATTTCCATTTTTTAAATCACCTGACATAACACAAAAATAAATAGGAATTGAGTAGTATTCACCTATCACCGTAAAATAGCGATGTATTATTTATAACGATTTTTAATTAAAAATAATAAATTATACGAGTAACTCAACAAGAAAGATAAGAAAGTAACTAATAATAGGTACACAAAGATTATTTTAAGTTTATGTAAATTTTTATTATTGTTCGTAATATTTAACTTTTATTAAATCTTAAAAAAAAAAAAAAAATATTAGAGATTATAACAACAAATAATATTATTTCATGGATCATATGTTACCGAACCATTGAAATAATAATAATAACAAATCCTTCGAAAAAATAAAAATAATAATAATAATTACAACTTTTTTTATTTACAAATTTATAAAAAAAAAGAATCCTTAATTATATAACGAAAGTGAAAAGAAAAGATAACAAACGATGATATAAATAAATAATTTAACTTTAACAAACTTCAGTTGTATACCTACAATTCTTATAATTGATATAAGATATGATATAATATTTATAAGATATATAATGATATTTAATATGTAATATATGACATAATTGATTATAAGAAAATAATAATTATAATTTTTTAATAAGTACATTAAAAATATAACTGATTAGTATCGTATTATAATAATAAACATTTCAATTTTAATTATTTTAATATAACTTATTATATTATAATAAAATACTCTCATTCCATGCAAAGAGACTATTTATACTAAGGAATTTTAAAGTAATGAGACAAAAAAAATATAATAATTAATAATAATAATACTTACAATTTTTATAGAAACGAAATAAAATAGTAGTTTTGTTTTTCTTGCAAATCATTTAACTATCCAGTTTTTAAACAAAAGACCTATTTAATAATAAAACAAATATATACAGACACGTGTTTCTGTAACTCGCATCTTTGGTCTGTGAGCGACTTAATTTTAATAAAACGTCATGAAAAAATATATAGATAAACAACAACAATAATAAAAATAAAAATAATGAAAGTTATTACAAAATAATAATATTCTATACAAACATTGTAAGTAAAATAACAAGCAAATTTATCTCTGATTATATTGTAACGACAAACAGTTATAACGCCTTATTTTGTTCGTTTAAATGAATCATATGAAATAAAATATAATTAAAGAACATAATTTAAATATTTGGATACATTTTAAAGTTAATATATATAAAAAAAAAACTCACAAAAACCAACTGCCATTAAATTTGTAAGTAAAACTAGTAAAAATAAAAATTATATTCATATTATAGTGTCCGATTTCCAAATCAAAAATATTATATTTTTCAGAAAATTTATGTTATAATTTATTTTCTTTTATCATTGTCGTTCTGATTATTTTAAAACCTTTATTATAATATTATCAAAGTATGTTTATATTATTATAACTATATAGTAAAAAAAAAAAAAAAATTTAATTATTTTGTATATTCACATACATTTTACCAAGACCATAAAACTGTCTCGAAAATATTTTACTTAAAAAATAAAAGTCTATTTCAGGCACAGATTCTAAGAGCATGATCAATATGAAGACCTCAGATTTCATATAACACAGCAAGTGACCAGGAATTTTTCATACAAATTTATCAGTTTTTCGTTTTACAGATCTTGATTTTGATTTTTTTGAAATATCAATTACTGCCCACGAAGGTCATCAACACGACCAGTATTAAATCTTATGTAACCATAATACTTTATATTGAATTGAATTTTTTTATGTTGTTAGTATTATGTTATACTTATAAAAAATAACATTTTTACTTTTTTATTGAATTTTGTACTTATATAATAATATCAATACAATAGTACACGTGGAGTTCAAAGAAATAAAATAACACTTCAACATTTCTTTAAAAATATTTTGTAACGTTCTTCAAAAGTTTTAAAGACAGTAATTGATCATAATCAATTTTTATGTAAGCATTATCTTTCAATTAATATTTTTAACTACGTTCATAATACAAATAATTATTATTCCTTTTTATTGAACTTAATTTGTATAACAACACTAGTAGGTACTTATCAATAAAAATGTCAAATTATTATTTTTACAAAATATTTTTCTTTATAAATATAAAAATACGTTCGTTTAAATGAGAATTAAATTTTTATATAATATATTTTTTCTAAAACTTAGATATATATATTATTTTTTATTTCAAAGATAATGTTTTATTAATCATAAATAAATAAATTTCTTTTAATATTTAAAGAAATAATTAATTTCTCTAAATTGATCAAAATCTTGAGCTATATAAATGTCTTATATAGATAGTTATTTTGCATAAAATGTACGTCTGTATTGTTTAAACCAACCTTTAATAAAAGAAATATAAATACTTAAATAAATTACAATATTATACCATAATATTTTTAAATTTTACATAAATTTAATAGACATTTCATGTTAAATATTAATAAAAACTTCTAGATCTAGATACATGCAATTGTACATTTTTATTCCTAATTCAATAAAAATAATTAAAGTTTAAAACTTACATTCCATCAATCTTTAGATATTTATTACAATATTTTATACCAATATATTATAATGTAACCTATAATGACTGCTTTAAAAATAAAATTATTTGTATTTCAAAATATCAAAACCTAAAATATTACGTATGTATTTAAAATTATAATAATTGGTAAAATTTAATTTCATTGAAATATAGTATATATTTACTTATTAAAAATCAATAAGTTTCAATTTTGATTTTGATTGATAAACAAAAACTAAAATGTTAAAATAAAAGATCAAGTTGATTTTGTCTATGAGATACTTCCAGAATACGTTATTAGTAGATTACTAGTTTATATTATTACCTACGTACTTTCACTAGACTAGACTTTTATTGTATATTCTGAATAGTTTATTTTTGTTCTCCAAATTGTGCTTGTTCTTCTAAACATCGAAAGACTAACGTAATTTAAAATAAAGTACAAATCGAGCTTACGTGTCATTTTGTTTTGAACGGTACGTCACTACACTGAATTTGAAACTATGCACGTTGTACGACTTAACTAAACAGAAATAACGTCATGCTCGAGCGTACGACGCAATCAAAATATCAAACCGGCAATGTGTGTAAATAATGTGGTAAAATGTTTATTTCTTGAACATTCAGAATATATCAATATCAGATATTTATAATTTTATAAAAATTTCAATATTAATGTAATCAATTCGTCTTGATAAATTGCCATTTACATTTTTATATACATACACACTGCAATATTGCGGGATGGACTGAATGATGGCTAAATAAATCGAATGAAAATGAAAAAAAAAAACTACAAAGGTTAAAGGAAATTTTGTGTGATTTTGACGTGATAATATTAATGTATTAATTAAATAACATTATTCTGTACATAAATATATATATATATATATATATTTATGATTAATATACTCTATACGGTTTAATTGTAATAATAATATAATATATTTATGTAAATTTTAATAAATGTATACGTTAAAATTGTATTGATATTAAATTGTATAATATTTTAAAAATAACTATATTTCTACTAACTATATACCTAACTAGTAACTTTATACCTACTTAAGTTATCCAAAATCGATAGTATGATTTTGTTGAAGTCAAGATTTTAACATTAAAAACTAATTACATATAGACACAATTAGTAAATATTAGTTTTTACAAAAATAAACGTATATTATTTTACACAAAGAGCATATACGAGTATAAGATTTCAATATCAAAATAGGTATTTATAAAATATATTTTGATTAAATTAACGTAAAAAAGACTAATAACAAAATACTATAGATACCTAAAAAGTATAAAAAGTATAAAGACAATTTACATTTAAAAACAAAAATATTTTTAATCCATACAAATTTTATGTTATACGAGTACATTACAATAAGATTAATATTTATATTGACGGTGTTAAAAAATTATTCAAATAATGGGGTCGCATCATAATCAACATTAATAATACTGATTGTAACATCTAAATTTAACGAAGCACCATATAATAAATACATTTACATATTTTAGAGTGTGTATGATAATAAAATAAAATAAAATATGTTAAACAAAACTGAATGAATACCTACATAAAAACATTTCAAATAACATTCTCTTTTCTCAATTTATTCGTACAAAATTTTACATTAAAGTATATATTTCTTCTTTTCATTTCGTCTTAATTTATTGTACGAATAAATAAATTCATACGCATTCCGCATAACCAAATTTAAATTATATGTGTAAAACTACAATTTTTAATATCTCACGTTTAAATCAAGTGACACATTTCTGGATTTCAATTGTATTTTAGCTTAATTTAAAGAACAAAAAAATTTTGCATCGTAATGTAACTAATTATATTATACAAAAATATTATTTAATCACATTCATACGCAGTAATAAAATAAAATTTCCATTTTAAAAATATTGTTGTTTTTTATTTTTATTTCCAATGGATTGTTATCTTTTAACACATTATTATTCAGGAATATAATCCGATATTATTCATGTTCGGATTTTTGAATTTTATTATTATTATTAAAAATTCGCAGAAGTTACCATATTATTTTAACTGGAATGACGTTGACATATAATACATTCAGTCCTTTATTGTGTTTTTTGAACAATATTGCAAAAATATGTCTAATAATTTATTGTGAATATATCTGCTCTGTGACGAAATAAAAAAAAATTAAAATTGACGTTTACTCCCTACATCTTAAAAACAAATTATTCTACTACAAATCGAATTAGGTACTCGTGTAAACATAATTAATATTATTATTTTAATATTTATTATACATACAAACAATATTGTTTTCATTATTTTAATCACTAGTTTTTTTGCGTTATTTGTAAAATTATACGCTTTGGACTAGAATATAAAACGTAAATTTAATATTGTAACATTGTGAATTTGTGAGTCATGTTATTCTTCTGAGTTTATTACTAAAGAGTTATGCATATTTAGTATTAACGTATTTAAATTATTTATCTGTCTTTCATACAATATTATACGTACCTAAGTTTAAATAATATTATTATGATACAACAAATATTTTATAGAACATTTTTAAAATCGTCCAATATTTTGATTTTCCCCAAATTGTGATAAACCAAATATGTATAGTATATCCTCTCGTCTTATACACGACATAGATAACCTACAAATATATAACTAAATTACTGTACGCAGGCGCGTTGACGATTACTAAAAGATTAGGGAAGATAATAATATATTATATTGGATACACCTTCTCGTAGATTTGTGAAATTTATTGTTTTTTTTTTTTTACCAAAAAATACTCTCTAGTAACTACCTACGACGTATATTCAAAATGATCGTTTCAATTTTTATTTTCCTGTTATTGTCCCGGAGGGATTGTTCTGCGTTAATACTACCGTTTTTTCTGCCCCTTCTTTAAATTACATTCCATTGTTCGGCATAACGTCCAAATGTTATACTTCTCCGGAAATTGGATGTCGAACGGTCATTTCAGAGTCGAACGATATTTTAATATTTAAATTATCGACCAGACACAACAAGTTTATATTTTAATAATTACTCGCGGTTCGGATGAGTAATTAAAAAAAATGCCAGTATCCGATAAAAAAAAAAAAAAGAAACCAAACGTTAAATTAAACTTTAATCGTTATCAAAAATTTATGAATTGTACCAGCGAGCACGTAATTTATTTCGACAGGCACGAAAATAATAATTAGTTACGTATTTAATATACTGCAGATGTTTTGTTTTATCATATTGGATTAAATGTATTTTGTTCATACGTAGGTAGTTAATAAATATTTTATTTACCGCACCTATATGGTGTATTTTTCATATTTTATAAGTACTATCACGTTTCGTTTTCAATACTTTTTACTAAAATTACAATTTAATTAAATTTTTTAAATCGAATCGTTATATAATTAATAACGTATTATCGATACACATTGAAACATGTTTTTTCATAAATATTCCATTTTATTTAATTAAAATTCCTAATATTAGTAGTAATTATATTACACCAATAACCAATATGTAGGTACCACGAGAATATTAATTCATCAACTTTAAATTTTTTAATTATATTATTTTTAAGTTTAAACACTGTCACACTGACGATATTATATCACACATTTCATTGTGATTACAATCATCGAGCATGAACTCGTAAATACACAGCGCGTTATATGCAATAATATCAAATAATCGAACAGAACAATAATATATTATTATCAATTTGAAAATATTATAAAATAAAGTTTTTGACTATTATGAAATTTTTAATACCGTTTTAGTCTTTTAGAATTTATAATAATTTGGCAAAACTAATTAACGTAACAGTAATAATTAATTAATTGTAAAATACACATTTTATTCATATTACGCGATTAATTTACTATTTTTGTGATTTCTCTAAATCGTATATTTCTATAAATATCCATTAAAATTTACATGGACCAAACACGGACTTGCAGCAATACGTTTAAATGCGTGATCATTTATTATCATCGATTAACACGCGTTATTTTAAAGTGTTTGCGAAGCAATTACCCACTGCTAACACTGTGTGGAGATAATTCCACGCGATTTTAAGGTTATCGCCGTGAATTCGGCGTGTTTAATCGATATAGGTTATGTGTGTACTATGGGAGATTATATTGTTAATCCCGACTGTGAAACAAAAACAAACGAAACGAAAAAAAGCTCATTGTTTTTCTCGTGTTTCAGAACCAACTACCGAGATAATAGGTGGTCCCGAGTTGTTCATCGACCAGGGTAGCACGATAAACCTCACCTGCCTGGTGCAATTCGCCCCGGAGCCGCCACCGACCGTCGGATGGACGCACGAGAAACAAGTGAGTGTGTGAACTATTATTTATACGTTCTATATTTAGACAACTATTATATGGTCCGCCACCGAGAAGAACCAAGTACCAAATAATATACGTATGTGTGTGTGTGTATAGTCCCTGTCGCGGATTTGCCGTTTTTAAAACGATACCGCATACACGTCACACGTGGTTTTTTTCATCTTGTGTTTTTCTGTTTTTGCGGTACGGTTCACAGCCCATAAATTTCGATTCTCCGCGGGGCGGAATAAGCCTAGTAACGGAAAAAGGGTCGACCACCAGCAGCAGATTATTAATTCAAAAAGCATCGTCTTCGGATACCGGCTACTACTCTTGCGATCCGTCAAATGCAAATTCGGCCACCGTCAGGGTTCATATATTAAACGGTAGGTGAACTACGTATTATAAATTATTATTTTATTTTATTTTAGCACGAATACGATGGCATAATTTTGATAATTTTTGGGATTTCGACTCGTAAACGATCGTATTAATTATTTGTCGTCCTCCGGCCCATTCTATAATGTATTATGACATTGTACATGCAAACAATAATATTCTGTAAAGCATACACGTTCATTATACTCAATATTTTTTTTTATTTATTTTTTTTTTTTTAACGAGTATATATTATTTTGAACATAAATTTACTATAAAAAATAAGTTTAATTACATTTAATATTTAAATATTAATTATTATACTATAATAATTATATGATGTTTTTAAAATTAAACATACGAGAGATTATAACATAAAAACTTCAAACTTTAACAGCGCAGCGTTTCGAATGGACAAAAATTTTCAAATTTATTAAAATTTTCCGTTGTTAAATAATATTATAATATATATTATTTATCGTTTTTTATGTAACACTTACATTTATGTAACGTGGATAGAACATTGAAGTATTTTATCGAAATCGTATTATATAAAATATTTCAAATAAATATGGAGAAAACAAAACAAACAATTTCAACTTCCATATTTGTATAAAGATTAAAATTTTAAATAAAATAGTGTGCCATGTCGCAAACCGGTGCAAGTGACATGACGTGGTTATAATTTCCTGAAGATAAGGTAGAATAATTATTTCGATAAAAAAATGAAATAGAAAACCGCATCCGTCAAAAAATAAAAATAAAATATAGCGTATGCATATATAAAAGTGCAATGGTCGTCCATCGCACACATTTTTTTATAAAAATAACCGCAAAATTCTAAGTAAAAACGAAATTAAAATTTATTTCATTTTTAATTTGCCATTTTTCCCCTATCGACCGAATAAGTATGCTGTATGCTAAATTGCTAACACTCAAGTGTAACACTTATAAGTATAATTGTAATTTTTTTTTCTATGTTAAAATTATTTACGTGTCAAAACTATCACATGAGTATTAAAAAATTCGTTAATATATAATTTATAAAAATAAAATCGCACCACACATTCTTAACATTTAAGAACAAACGAAAATTTTAATCTAAAAATTTTTAAATCGAAAAACATTCGTATAATTTTAATTAAATTGCAAAATAGCATCATTGAAATAATTGTATATGTTTAAAAGTGTATAATTAAATTCCGCGTTACTGTCGTTTTAAATGCATATACTCAGAGTATTCGTATAAACAATAATAACGATGACTTTCAAACCTCCATCAGAATATAGTTAGTAGTAACGTGTGAAACTGTGGCTGAAGGTATTAATGCTAAATAAATTCTAAAACTGATATTAAAAAACTGTTAGAACGATGCGATTATTTTTTTATTAATAAAAAAACATTAATACACGACAGTGAATTCCATCCGTAAACGTGCAGATTTCTAAATGGTATAAAAAAAAAAACAACATACAGAATGCCGGACAATCGAATATTCGAACCCAGCCAAGAGGACTGGCGTTTATAGTCGATAAAACCACATAAATTATAGCGAAATTGCTTCGCCCGCGCGGATATAGTGTTTTATGTAGTGTCGAACGCCGGCACTCTTTCGATGGGTACGACGTTTTTAGACCGTTTCCAGGTCGACTGTTCGGTGTAAAAACGATAGTCCCAAAAACAGTTTCTCATTCTCATCCACATTCTCTCTCATTCTCTCTCTCACTCTCTAAAAACATTCATTATTAATATTAATACACGTTTCGCTATTAATCACCAATCGTCCATATTATACCTAATGACGGACAGGAAACAAAAATATCGCGACTTGACCCTACAAATGATAGCATGATAATATAATAATATTATTACTCGTATTATCAACATTATAATCGTTTCCGAGATAACAATAACGAATCTAACGTTTCCGTGATATTATTATTATCAATTTAATAGCTATTAGAGCTCATACACGTATAAAACAATCAAAATCGGTGAAAATATGATAGGTACCTTATCTCGCGACGGAAAGAATAATAAATTATCGAATTCGATTATCATTTCAATAATTATTTGTATTCGTTTTTAATGTTTTGTTTTTCAGGTGAACATCCGGCTGCAATGCACCACGGCCAAGGCAGCATTCCGCTTTGTCCACCGATCGTCAGCGCTATGATCGTACCGTTTTTGCTCATCTTCACTGCCAGAGACCTATAGTAGTATAACAGATAAGATTGGTTCTCCACCATCCCATTCGCCGCCGTTCCAACCCACATCAAAGGATTGTATGTGTAAATACTATATATAATATATGAAATATTATTATATTAAATTAAAATACGTAATGCGTATTTAATTATAATTAGTCAACCTGGTCGAATCAATATATTAATATCATTCGTCATTTACTTTGAATATTTTACAATAATTTGAAACATGTTTTTTAAAAATTACTCACGTGTATACTGTAATCGTAAAATAAAAAAATTTCCGTTCATAGTAAAGATCTAGAATGATAATAGGTAATAATAATACAATTTTGCAGACTCCATTATTTTTATGTTTTAGTTATTTAAAATTACACTCCGTAAAAATTTATCAAAAATCAGACGGATGCCTAATTATAAAAGGATACATAGCAGGTACACTTGCGTATACCGTCCTCTATTAAAACTTTTATAAAACTTTTATTTCTTATTAAATATCAATTTTAAAAAATAAATATGTGCTCTTAAATTGTAAATACAAGTTTATAATTTATATGTATGTATGTATGTACTCGTATGTATGTATCATATATTATTTGAGTAAATCAAAAAAATATTTTCAATCAAATAAAATTAATCTGCACCTTATAAACAAGAATAGTTTTATTAAATTGGATTTCAATAATCTAAAAGTTTAGAAGAAAAAAAACACTAGATGAAAACAATTTTACACGTACGCGATAATAATTCATTCACAACAATGCCCTGCCATGTTTGTCCCTATTAATAACACTTTTTGAATAAGTAATAAAAATAAATATTAATTTCTTGTTTCAATATTAATTGAAATGTTGAGATAGCCAATTTATATTTTTATTTTTGATTAATATTTACGTAATATTCTTATCAGAAAATAACATGATTGTTTTAAAGTTTAAACTAATGTGAACGCCATAGTTTATATAAAATGTGAATTGATTATTTAAACACCTTCAAAATGAATATCAAAACAAGTAATATTTAGGAATAACGATAATAATAATTTAATAATTCTATTATTAAAAATTACTATAAAAACTAAAACTTTTAATAACTAAACTTTATTTAATTTTAATTTTAAATTTAATACATATGAAAAAATATATTACTCTTAGACATTAATATATTGTAAAAATCATATATTAAAAAATATGTACTTACTAGATCAAAAGTTAACGACAGGAACAAACAAAACGGGAATATCTGTATATTAATTTTCCCCGTTGGTATTATATTATGTTATGTATTATTATATGATTAAAACTATATTAATTTTCATTCGATCACATCGTAGAGCTATACGTAAAACAAATTATATTTATAATAATATGAAAATTTTAAAGTACCTACATAATATTAATTTTATATATAATAATATTAATACCCGTATTGACATTACCATAAATTAATAATATAGAAACACCATCAAAAATAAAATTTTATATTATTATAAAATAATAATAATTGAAAAATAACATTTTTATCTATCATCCGTAATAATGTTATTTATTATATAACTGTATTGTTGTTGTTGTTTTTATTATTATTATTATTATTATTATTATTATTATTATTATTATTATT
>JAIUCT010000022.1:6704100-6721489 GCA_021307375.1 Tetraneura akinire | reverse complement strand
ATAATAATAATAATAATAATAATAATAATAATAATAATAATAATAATGATAATAATAATAATAGTTTATGGTATTATAATTGATGATATGCAACAGAAAATCGATTCCTAGGCCATATAATATTATATCCAATAAAGTTTTTAAAAAATAAATGTGTTGACATCTTTATATATATATATATATATATATAAAAATAACTACTTAATTTGAGTTGGACGTATTTTATATTTTTTGACATAATAATATGATTTTATTTGTACTCCTATTCTCGAAAAACTTGGTCAATTTTCGGTCGTAATTTAATTAATTTAATATCACATATTACGGATCTACGTCATCGTATAATAGTCTAATAAATAATACGATATTTTTATCTATATTGTTTATTAGATTAAAATTTATAGCTACTATTTTTTTACAAAGTTTAATTAGAATATAGAAAAAATTCAAAATCACAGTAATATTATATTAATAAATTAAATAATAAATAATAATAATTATATAATAATATTAAAATTAATATAATAATTGAACGAGATAATTAATTGTTGAACTTTCAATATGGATCCAGGATCATACACATTTCAATACCTTAATATTGTTTTACACGATATGTATGGAACATAATATTTAAATTTTTAGTCTGTGTATTGGAGATAACAATTAATTCTATTAAGCAATTGATTTCATTAAATTTACAAGATAAATATGATTTATTTTCAAATCCGATACCAGAATAAAATACAAAATGTAAAAACTTTAATTTACGTTTTATTATAGGTAGGTAATGATAAATATTTGAAAAGAATTCGTTAGAGTAGATAAAAATAATATTTTAAACTTTAAAGTATTGTTAAAAAACAACATTATACATCTCACTTACAAGTAACGCGTGAAGCACGACACAATAAAAATATTATTATGTGTTAAATATGTGGAAATTTACTGTTTCGCGTGTATTTCGTCTAAGTTTTATAGATCAAAACAATTTCGTCGATGTGATTTTATATTTTATAAATAATATTCTCCTATTATTAGTATTTTAACTATGTACCAATTTACATATCACAAAAATAATAATTTATAACAGTATGAAGATGAGTCTATTACGGACTATTGTATATTATTATGTTTTAATATTATTCTCTCTATTTAGAAAACAATAAATATTATATAAAAAATTTACGTTAGATTGAAAACAAATTTTTAATTCACTGAAGAGCGATCTAAATATTACGATATGGCGATTAATTTTTCAACATTATAAAAAAAAAATTAGTTTATATAAGTACTCGTATATCAGTATTTTAATTATTTCAAAAAGTTTAATTTCGCAAGAAACTCATTTTGTAACGGAAAACAGATTTTTAATATTAATTAAATATCAATATTTTTAATCATTATCGAAAATTGTTTTTAAAACTAAATTAAATGTATACCTACACAACGTTTGTAAAAATAAAAACTAGTACGAAACACACACACACACACACACATTACACATACACACGTCATAACAGGGTTGTCACGCCATAATTATAAATAAATATATATAATCATAATATTATATTATAATATATTTACATTAAAATTAGTTGTTGTTATAAATACATGTTATAATGTTATATTTAAACAATTAATGTATCATAAAACATTAATTTGTATTGTTAATATTAGTTGAAATATAAATAATTTTAAATAACTCTCATAATATATTATTAATTACAATATTATATAACAGTACTTATTTTATTTATTGTAAAATGATATATTAAAATAAAAACGTTTTGAAAAATTTTATCTGATATTTATATGTTAAGTTTATTAAATAAATCATTAATTTGTTAAGTATTAGTTTTTCAGATGTTCTATTAAAATTTTCTAGTGACAACCTACCTAAACCAATTTAATATTAAGTTGTTCATCATTATATAAGTATAAAAAAAATTGTAAGTTACCTATAAAATTATAATATTAATTAAACGGTATAATAAAATTTTGGTTTTGTTGAAAAATTACTAATATGTTAATTTTCAGTAGGTATTTATTTTGTACTTATTTATTATTCAAATAATAATTGATATTATAATATAGTTATATGTTATTACGTATGTATATAATATAATATAATATATATATATATAGAACTTTAAACTATAATTGTACAGAAATCTAATCTTCGTTTTATTGAAACAATGTTTGTTTTACTTAAATTAAAAATATTTATCAATAAACATATTTACCATTTACTCCATACTTACTCTTTTTTGTTCAATCGAATAAAACTACGTAGGTTCTAATTTGTTGATACAAATTAAATATTTATAGGTATGATGTAATAAAATTTAAATGTTTTATTATTTTAAAATATAATTTAAATCTGTAATAACTACCAATTATACATTATTATGAAATTTTATTATCAAATTATCACGTTTAGTATTTTAAAATTTTCCTAACACACGTACAAAAGCTTAGTTTCTTCTATTTACTTTAAAAATTTGATTAAATTTCTTTTCTGATATTCTTTTTAGATAATGTAAAATATTTACGCATAATTTAAATAGTATCTCAAGTCAAACGGGCGAAATGTAATTTAAATTTTTACACAGGTTGACATTTAAAATAACTGTTTTTCTTGTTTCGTCCGTGTTCTTCTATATGTCAGAATAATCCAGTTTTACGTTAAAGTTTTTTCCCTTTAAAAAAAAAATTCAAAGTTCGAGAAGATTTTTTTTAATTTCATTTTAAACCGTTCGCATAAAAAAATATTATTTTCTGTGTCATAGGTCTTTGTCCAAATTAACAAAAACTTTAACCATTGTAATGATCTAAAACATAGATAATGATGTAACATATTAGTTATTAAACTTGATACTCATTATTTATTACTAAAGATTATCCTGCATTAAAATTATCATATCTACATAAGATTAAACAGAGATGAAATTATAATAATTTTTGGTTTTAATCTATTCAATATGTCACATCACTAAAACTAATTATTAATATAATATACCTACGCAATATATCCACCTATGGGCAGACTTGAAAACTCCAACAGAGAATAATACAGCATCGCAAGTTCACATTTAATCAGTTCTAAGAAAACAGGGAAAAATAAAAAAAACATAAAAAAGAACGCATGACTTCATCATGACCTAAATAAAAATGATTGTCATTTACACGGATATACTGCTATGACGGTAATTTATACCAAAATGAAACGACTCAGACCTCGGAGCTTGAAGTAATGTTTAATAAAAAAAAAAAAAAAAAAAAAACAAATGTTTAATTGTTTTAAGGTTCTAATATATAACAAGGGATAAAAAATTTAATTCCACTAAAATTTTCTTTTATTTTATTATCATTTTATTGAAAAACAATAAACAACTCTTATCAACCTTATATGAGTAAAAATCAATCTTCCATAATAATAATAAAAATTAATAATACTAGACTTAACACAAACGAGTAAATAAAAATAACACGTAAGTATTTATATATTACGTATTCAAATAAAATGAATACGGTTTAATATTCAATACTTAATATTAACTTACTTCGACATATTTTTCTAAAAAATAATATAAAAGTATAATTACTTAATATGAAAATTTAATTATATAATATTATCGTTTTTTTATAATTTATTGATTATTTACGTATAGGCAATTTAATCGAAAAATATGTAGTCATGTAGGAAAATTGCCTATACATCACGCCGTCTGAAAAATGATTCCTTAAGAGGGATTGACCGATGATGTTTCGAAGAATTCCGTAGTACCGTAGGAGCGCGTTACTATGGCATCTGAAACTTTAAATTGACTTTACTATACTTAGGGAGGGTGTACAAATTTCAGATTTGTGATTACAAATTTGTACAAATTATATAACAAATTTTGGTACCGGTTTTAAGTGCATTTTTCAAATTAGGGATGCCAGCGTGACCTAGCTGTCAGCTTAATATGTATTATAAATTACAAATGTCTATATATAAAGAATAATTAGTTGTGACGGAAATCAAATTGTAAAATATCAATATTCAAAGTCAATTTAACAACTTAAAATATGAAAAAAAAAATTTTTGAAATTTTTCATTTTAAAATTATAATTAGTACTAATATTAGGTACTCGTATATTGAATATAATGATTAAAATAAATTTCAATGACCCGGTCAATTCCCCTTAATAAAACATATCAAGTAGTTATACATAGACACTTCAAACTTAATGCTATTTAAAAGAAAAAAATATATAAATTTAATTACAATTTTAATAAATAAAAAAATTTTAAATTTATATAAATGAAATATTATAGGTTTAATACTATAGATATAATATTATAACATTATATTTATTTTAAATTAGCTATTATAATATGATAATATAAATATAATTATAAAATAATTAAATTTAGTTACGACTTACAACCAATATTTTATTTAATCATTTATAAAGTATACTAATAAATACCATTTATTATAAAGAAAACGAACGTTGATTTATGAACACGAACCCAAAAAAATCCATTAAAACTACTAAAAGTAGTAAACATTAATTAAAACTGATAAAACATCATTCATTATGCATTATATAATATTTTAATTGTGTCATAATTTATATATATATAAAAATACTGTAGTATCTAATATAAACGTGTACTTAATAATGATTGAAAAAATGTACATTTAAATTTAATTAGTATAATAAATTGATAATATAAAACTTTTGAAAAGTGTTGGCTAAATTGATTTTCTTAAGTATATTTTGGAAATAACAAAATATAATTCAAATAATATTATCATAAATCATTTAAATTACACAAATTATTCATAAGTCAAATTATATAATTGGAACAGTTACGATAATTATTTAATAATAATTTTATTATTATATTAATTAATAATTATGTTGTATTATTAAGATCATCACATGCCCTAGAAAGAAAACAACAAAAACATAAAGAACTGTGAATTAGATGAAAAGGCAGTATAATCTAAAAATCATGTTCTATAAACTCTAAAGAATTATTCATACGATAAAATTCTGCAGATAAATTCAAATTTCCATTATTTTTCTTTTGAACTACAAACCTACGCTTGAAACATTCGTAAAAATTACAGGTAAGATGACAACAAGCTGATAAACGTTCAGTGACTATATCTCATTTGTTATACAATATCTAAGTAAAGTTTAGTGAACCACATAATCAAAGCACGGAAGATTTTAAAAAAATAACCGGTATAATATTGTTAATAAAATAATAATATATCATTAACTATAGATAAACTCAAAATTGTAAAGATAAAAAGTGTTTTTATTTTTTTTTTAACACTTATTAAAATATGTTAATTACGATATGATCATATTATGTTATCAATACAATTAATGCGTTCATTCTACTATACTTCGTATATAAACATTTTTTATTTTCTATAAAAAATAATAAATTATTGAATTACATTCAAGAAGTAATAAATAAAATATTTATTAACTCTACACGACTAATTAAACTAATTAAAATCTCTACCATCCAATTATTATTTAAATAGGTATACAATAATTAAAATATTTATCTCCTTTAAATATTTTACGACACTATCATATTTTAATATCACCCTTAGTGTTAATTTTATTTGAAGTATTTCTCCATCCCAATCTTCAAATTTCGACACTTTTACTGAGAACAAAATAAAATAAATATTTACGAGTACAATATTATTTTGCATTACAAAATTTTAATTGATTTCTGATTATTTATAAATTAGTTTAAAATAATTTAAAAATTTAAAATAAAAAATCATTAAATACATGTTATATTAAATAACGGGCATTTAATAATGAACCTACGTTATACTGGAGATTAAATTAAGTTTCCATATTTTTTTAAAATATGCCCATAGATTCTATATTTGATTAGAATCACAATTAACCTACAATCAAGTTATCTTTATTCTGTAGATAATGATATGACAAAAATATAAAATAAAATTTCGCTAAAAACTAGAAAAAAATTTAAAACTAACACAAAACTAGTTGACATAAAGTAGATTTTATAAAATAATACATAAAAAAAAAACAATTTATCAATCCATTAAAAATATTATATATATATTTTAAAATTATCCTTAGTTTTTGTTTGTTAATACAATAATTTTACCATTACTGTTTGACAAAGGATTATATTTATTTCCTAATAATTCCAACGTACTCTAATTTTGTCATTATCTCTGAATTCCCATTAAGAATACTACTTGAGTACTTAACTAATAACAAACACTATTGATATAAACACGCCAACAATAATATTATTGTAGCAGTTTATAACATAAGCTATTATAACTATAATAAATTGCTAACCCATCTAAGTTATTAATATAGCAAATTACTATCATAGAAAATGTCTAAACTCTTTAATAAATTGGTCTTATCTTAGAGTATCAAATCAACAAAATATATATCCATTAGATCCTTACTAGAAGTCTAGAACTGATGATCGCAATTTTCATTTTTGCAGTACATACACGTAATATAGAATCAATTTTTTAAAATATTTAATTTAATTTTTATTATATAGTAAAATCAAATAGGCTTCGTTTAAGCAAAAATTTTTTTTTTTATATGATGATGAAAACATGCACACTCTGTTTAATATTTGATTAGAAATTTATTTCATTATTTTAAAAAAATATAATTTTAAAAATTTACCATAGGTAAGTTTATTATAATTAGATTTGTAAAAAATATATTCTAATTATTTTTATAAAAAGAACAATTCACATTAATGATTAAACTACAATTAAATTTCATAATGTTTTATTTGTTTCATTCAATAGTACAAATACATGTTAATAAACATACACGTACTCGTATACAAACTATAAAGTTTAAACATAAAAGAAATAACTGCAGTTTTAATTGTACATAAAACTGACTGACTGACTATGCGATTCACAACATTCCGTTTACGTATTACTTTCAAATAATAAAATGAATGATGTTAACTCTTTACTTAGTATTAAATGAATTTATAATTTTTATCAGTTACTTTTTTAGTAAATTACGAAAATCTCGTTCTATAATTTTAGAACTCGTTTATAAACGAGTCGTTACGCACGTGGCATGTTTATTTCAGTCATGTATTTTGTGAAATATTACAATTTAAAATCGATAAATTAAAAAAAAAAAAATCATTTCTACAAATTTAAAACATTTTCTGATAGTATTTTATTTAAAATTGTTATGATGTTAATTCACGAATGTAACGTATTTCGCGATTTGAGTCCATAATATAATTATTAAAACATTAACACTAATTATGCAAATATTGATTATTTTTTGTGATTATATCTAAATTAATATTATAATAATTATTATATATTTTTTTTATATATAGTCGTTTCGGATGTTATCAACACAAATTTTACACCACAATAAACATAAATAGGTATTAAACAAAATATTATAATTACAATTAATAAAACCGATAAATGTCACCGTCTTCATACGCTCAATGAATTTGAATTTTTTTTTTTTTAATTTAAAACATATTTTATGTGAATTTCTTACTCACGTCGTGTTAATCGTCCGTTTCCATTTTTCATGAATATTTAAAATTATTCACTTTTCATTCTTATCTAATTTAATAAAAATCATGAAGACTTTTCGTTTACTAAATTACTCATTTCACTGTGATTTTTTAATCAACTCACCATTTTCATATTATAATATATAATATAAATCCATAACAAAATTTAAATTACTTCAGTCACTATTGTTGCCACGTGTATTTAAAATCTAAATCTTAGACTTTACAAGGAAAATACGGTTACCGGTCTTGTTTAAAATGTAATACGAATCTGAATATTATATTTTTAATAGTCTCTCGCACAAATTGATGATAATAATATTGTACTTTGTGTACTTTGAAATGGTTCCACGTATCTTATATATTATATTTCCGCATTATTATTTATTATTTAATCACCTTCATTTAAGTTCAAACTTCATCGTAGCGACATTTCTTGGTATATTTTTATCGTAGAAAATTTGAATTATTTTAATATTATTATACCGGAATTCTTGTTATATCGATATTAAAAACAAAAAACTATTATTCGGTTTACAAACACATAAAATTCTCGTTTAGTCTACTACGCATGACATAATGATAATATTAAAACGATTCTTAAAATAAACCTAGATAATACAGTATTATTATGATATTTGATTTACTATGTACTCGATAATACGTCTTTCTCGTGTAACGTTAAAGTTATGCGTATTATATTATAATATCTTATCTGTTAAACTAGTATTTAATATTACTTGATGAACCTCAATATATAAAAAAAATAGACAGAATACCACCAAATCGTGAATAGGATAGAAGTTGTGAAAGGATAGTCGTGTTGTATTACAATTATTAAGATTTATAAACAATGATAAATCAACACTCTTGAAAAAAATTGTTTCTGAGAGGAGATAGCAAAGTATAGATGTACTCGTAGATTATAAATTAGTTAATATTATAATTTTCACATAACATATATAGTTAATAATACCTTATATTATTTAATAAAACGTAATCTTTTTTAAATTTAGAACTAACTGTTCCAAAATTTTATCATGCTTGTAAAATATCTATGTAAATAATCGATACATTTTTCAAATCAGTTAATTAATAATACTACATTATTTACTATAAAATACGTGAAATTGAATTCATCAAAATTATACTCGTATTATTCGCAAATATCATCGTTTTTCTGTCGTTTTTCAAAAATTTAAAAAAAACCTATTGAGATATTCAAAAAATGACCTAGTTAAAGAACTAACTAGATATAATTCTTTAATAAACGAATACCTTATTCATGGTCGTGGTTATTTATCTCTGATAAAAAAAAGTGGTCTTTATACAAACTAAAAGGAAACAGAATAATAAATAATATGTAATAAATTAAGATACACACATCTCGTAATATTATTACATTCTTCGCTTCCAAAATGTAATATTCAAGAATCAGACATTTAAATAAAATAATCTTTAATAAATAAATAAATTTGTTTAAAAATACATTTTTCATCTCGTTCCTAGAGATTTACCACTAACACGGGCACATTTAATTCCCTTTATTGCTACGTCACCAGGTTTACACGCAAAAGACTCATCTCGTTAACAAATTATCAATTTTCACCCTAGGTCACTCGCACACATTTTTTTGACAATTATTATTACAAAGCACATAGTGGCGACCACAATAATTGTTCGATACGTCCGTAATAATAATAATAATTATGTGCTCCCTGCGCCTGGGACCCCGCGAAATAATATTATTATACCGTGAATGATTTACGCATTTTACGCGCACAAACGTAATGTCATTTAATCCTGGGTAACCATATCCACCATTAACCGTCCGAATGTACCAATACCATATAATATAATGGTTGCACCTGACGAGGACACGGTCAAAGGTCACTATAAAAACAATAACTGCGGTATAAAATATATCGCATAATATAATATAATAATAGCTGCGGTTACGTCTGCGACAAAAAAAAAAAAAAAAAAAAAAAAAAATGTGTTTTATATAAATTTTATTTATGTTTTTTTTTTCTCGTATTTTATACAATGGTCTACTGACTGTGCATTAATAATAATATTCATATTTCTTTTTTTCCGCCGACGTAACCATCAAGGAAATATCAAAATACTCGCATAAAAAATGCAACAAAAACGCTCTAACTAATTTTACTGGCCGCAGGTACCTTCTGCTACCTATTATAATAATAATAATAATAATGTGCCAATGGCTAACGATATTAAATATAAAATTACGAAATTAAATTACGCCCATTGTGTAAACTGAATTATTTACGATTAATATTCGCACAGTCATCCGTTATCGCGAGTAGTCGAGATAATAACATTATACATTAATATTGTATATACGTATGCGTGTGTAGGTGCCGAATGATATAATAATTAATTTAATGACTCCGATTAATTTTTTATCTCCAATCTTGTGTGTACCTTATAATAATATATAATAATTTTAGCGTTTTATTATATTAGAAATTCACATATATTTTTTATATAATTTTTTTTTTTTTTTTTTTTTTTTGTTAAATTTTATGTCTCGTATATTTTAATATCATATTTCAAACTATTATAATATTATTATATTGTCAGAAAATGAACTTTTTCTGCAATTTTAATAAAACCCAAACTATATATTTTTATCTACAGCCACGGCCCACGGATATGAGAACGGAGATGATGGTAAATCGCGGACTGCGACAAGGGAAGTATTTTTTTTCCTAACCGAATTAAGTTAAAAATAATTTAAATTTAAAATAAATAACCTGAATTTATATATTTTGTCCGCCGTGATAAACTTTTATCCTAAATCGCTGGTGGATTAACATTGTTACTCGACTATATATAATATAATATTATTATACGTATCTCAAAAACTAATAATATTTTCGTTTCGTGCGAGAGATCATTCCAACGACATCCAGAAAAATTACACAATAAATTTAAAAAATTATACACGTCCACAGCAAATTTTGTTACCATATAAAGCTTTTTTTTTTTAAACATGGATTTTTTTGTCGTGATTTTTTTAAAATACGAACACAATAATATTTATTACAAAAAAAATTATAATAATATTATTATAAATTGAACGTACTCGCTGTATATTATTATATACATAAAATATAGAACACGCACACGGTCAATATTATCACACGGATAATATCGAGTACAACGACGCGTTGTCATATATTATTAATACGACAGAAAATCGCATATTCCAGAGGCCGTATCTGTCTGCGTATTATCTCGGTGCACGGCCTTGTGAATAATATATTATTATATGTTTCCGGTTAAGTATGCGCGATCGAGTGCAATTTTATGCGTATGTTTACGAAATATGAAAAAAAGAAGAGGTCGTATATACTTAATTGGCCCGCAACTGTAGCAGCCGAAGACTTCGTGAAAGGATTGAAATTCTTATTGTCCGCACAATCACGTGATTATCGAAGCATTTCGCTGGTTGTGAAAAATGAGAAAAATAATAAAAATTGTATTGACAACAAAAACGTCCCGGAATCGTAATATTATAATTATAATAATATATCATTATTATTATTATGGATTTTTAGATGTTGAGCAAAACGAAAAATGTATTGGTTTTACAATGATGCGTGTCTTTTTTTTTATGTCCGAAGACACTTTTACTACCCAAAATAATGCTCAGATTTTCACGAATAGCGTACGTTTCCAGTTGGAACTTTATTTAGGTCATTTTTTGAATCTCTCAAAATTGACCCTATGCGATAGAAAAAACTACTAAAAAATGACAAAAAACGGTATTTTTCGCGAAAACTGAAATTTTGACGAATTCCATTTCAATATTTCATGATAACTCAGGCAATTTTGAAGTTAAAGATTTGAAAATTTGGTGTTGTCATAGGTACTACATATATATACTCGTATATCGTATCGCTAATTTTTCTACAAAATATAGGACATTGAATATTTCATAAAATTCTCGTTTTTATGTATATAATGTTTTTTTTAAATTTGGCAATTTTGGGCATTAAGGTCTGCAAATTTTAATGAATTATACATATCTATTACTTAACATTATATCAAAATATTAGAAAAATACCAGATATCAAATTTTTTATAGCTGTTTAAAGTTGATATTTTTAATTTAAACGAAAATCATAGAATCCATACAAGTATTCTTTTTTTTTATTATTTCTGAATACTTTTACAATAAAAATTTTTAAAAAAAACCAAACATTTTTGAAAATTTTATTGAAGCATACTGATATATATCTAAACGTATTTCCAACATAATATTAGGAAAATCTCAATACTCAATTATTTTTATACCTAGGTGTTTAAAGTTGAAATTTCAGTAAAATTAATATTTAAAGTATACAAGGTTAGGTTAGGTTATAATTTATAATATTTAAGTATAAATTTTATATGGATTCTTCTTATTATATTTCAATATTTTACAATAATGTTATATAAAATTAACAAAAAAATTTTGAAAATTTTATTGAAGCTTAAATACATTTTACTTAACTCAGTTCCAATTAATTGTGAATTATTACATTTACGATTTTTTTTATAAATGTTTATAGTATAAAAAGCAAGAGAAGGGATATTGTTGTGGAAGGGATACAGGTGTAAAGAGTATAGTGTTAAATTTTGTTTGAAATTTGAATGCAATGATAAATTATTACATTCGAAAAACGATTCTGAGAGAAGTACTGCTAGATTTCGGTATTTAGGTGACTCATTTAAGAATTTTATTATAAATTATTTTTATTTATATTAAACGTAGAGGGTGGTAAATGTAAAAATTTTAATCGGTACATATATTATTTGATGAACTTCGCTCAAAATCGTTTTCACGAATGTAATGATTTATCATTGCATTCAAATTTTAATCAAAATTCAAAGCTAACCTCTTTACACTTGTATCCCTTCCACACCAGTATCCCTTCCCTTGCTTTTTTTTTTAATACTATTCTGCCCAACTAGAAGTTGATTTCAACGAATTATGATAATGACTTAAAAAAGTAAAATTTAATAATATGAGCAGTTACACATCACGTGCAGATAATACGGTCAAGTAATAATAACATAATATTACAAAAAAACGTATTTTTCTTTTTAATATTTTTTTTACCTATTTTATAATAAATTATAAATCGGTCGTTAATTACCGCATAGAATGCGATTCACTTTAAACGAAAAAATATTGTGGTAATAAATATTTTTACTAAAGAGTTCCATTACTTCAAGAATAATTTCAATTAACTATTAATTAGAATGTTAACAAACATAATAAAGTTATCAGAACTGCCAGCAAGCGCACGCGCACGTGTGTGTGTAGACAAGTACAGTTAAAATTCAAAGAATTTAAAAATGATTATACAAATTACCCGTTATATTTTTAATTGGAAAAAACTTTAATTTAACATAATTTTTAGCTTTTGTACGAGTAAGCCTTTGTTTTAATTATTTCAACCGTTTTTACTGCATCAATAAAACGATATACCTACTTTATATTTTATTATTAATCAAAAATATTATATTATAAATTTATAATATTACTATAAACGATAATCATAATGTTATGATTTATTATATATTTTTTATTATCGTGTGACGGAATCGACTTTACACGGGTACGTGACCAAAAACCAATTCGATCAGATATTTTTTTTTCAAACGATCAATCTCCACCATTCATTCGACCACATAATATAATATATTATACATTCAGTCAAATAACGACCATTATTATGTCCATTATCCGGTATCGTGGATCAACCAAAACAATAATAATCGATGGTAGAAGATGTACAGAATGATGCTAGGATTGATAACAATTATTCTTTTTACTTATCACATTAAGACAACAGTACGTATTAGGTATAAATAAATGATTTTCTACTTGTTAATTTTTAATTTCCCCTCTACCTCTCTTTATCTAAAATAAATTATATACTTTGTTAGTTTAAAAATGTTTCACAATTGTTTTTCAAGATTCAAGTAAAGCAGTCAATCTTAATTTCTTTATACAATTTATTTAAGTTTACGGTCGCAATAATATAATGTTTATTTTTTTTTATTTTTTTTTAGTGTACAACCAACATATACCAATCTGTAATTGATATTATACATTTTTATACATTTTTTTTAATACTGTACTACCTCTTCTATCTTTATTTTTTATTTTTTTCTCTACCACATCGCAATAAACAAAATTACTTTTAAATACACTGTATTGCACAGAGTGTTATTATTTTTAGCCTCGTGTTTTTATATATAGAATACTCAAATTATTTTAATGGCTCTGATAAAATGATGATGTGATTTTTAAAAATAGAGGGAAAATATTGGGTATAATGATAATTATATAATTTTATATTTTCCACACGACTATAATTATTGTACTTGAATCATTTCATCTAAAGTATAATTATCATTGTTAGATTATTCAACTAACCAACTAGTAAAAATAATATATACGTTTACGACTTTCTAAAGTATTAGCCAAGTAAGCCAAGTACAATGACATTTATTTTGCGTTTTTACTTAACCTAACCTAACCCTTTTAAATTACTAATGAAATTCAATTTAGATTAACACATAATATTTTTATTCACTTAAATACGAATTACGAGTTACGACTGGAGACACCTTCATCAGTTTTTAATTGACCTTTCGATTTTCCTGGTTTATTTTTTTATTTAAATAGTAAATAATTTTTTTTTTTTTTTTTAAACATATATTAAATTTTAACTTTAAATGCGTTCAATGATTTATATTTATAGATTCAGACGAAATCATAATTTCAGTTTATATAATATTTCAAAATAAATTTTAACGTCTACGATATCTATGCGATTTTGTCACATATCATATATAAATACAGTTAAACATGTTTTTATTCTAAATTCGTAGTTGTCATCGAAACGATCTCCAATCTTCTATTAATATTTATTAATAAATCTAAATAATAATATTATTCGGGTCAATAAAGTCCAATACGTATCACCCTCCGTTTCAAGACACGGTAATGTTGACATTATATGAATAATGTAAAAATTACATTTTTGATCACAAAAACTTTGTAGGTATAAATAATAATAATAATATAATATATAATATGTAAGATAACGACACTGTTTTTTTTATTATTTTTTTCATTATTATTATTACGAAAACTTTGATTGAAACTTATAACAAATTTGAAAAAGTTTTAAATATGATTTGGTATTTTAGCAAGAAATATATTTGGATGATAATAACGTATATATATATGTATATATATTTTTTTATGGGGGTTAAATTTAAGAATAATATTATATAACATGTACCATGGTATTTATTTTATGTTAATATAACTTTGCTCGGTTAGCTGGTTAGACACAATATAAGTGTGATGTGTGAACATGGAAAATATTTTTATTGTTTAGTCGTCTACACTGAAAATATACCTACTGAATAAATTAAATATTTCCCACGGGGACGTATTTACCCACTCCAAAAGTCCAAAACATAAAGATTTTCATAATATTTTAAAACATTTATTAACTAAATTATTAATATTTATTAATAATTATTTTAAGTATCAAAGCAAAACGTAGATTTTTAATAACGCCTACTTAAGCTATATTCTGTTACACTTACAATAAACCATATTATAATAATATTATTATACGAATATTCTACCATTTTCACTGCAAACTGCAAAGGCAACTTATTTCTCTGAAATTTGTAATGTTCCAAAAATAAAATAATAACGATGATATTAGCCATAAGATTATTAAAATATATAAGATTATTAAAATATATAAGATTATTATTAAATCTAGATCAATAATAATCAAATGCAGAAAATGTTATTCAAATTTTATAATTTGTAAATTTATATACGAAAAAATGTAATATCTTTGCTAAATATTTGTAAAAATAACAGACCCTTAGATGACATAATCCACCCCCCCCCCCCTACAATATTAATATTTTAGTACCTATAAATAGTAAGAATTCAATATTAAAATAGAAAAATTTCAATCACTACTTCGTAGTTTGTGCATTGCAAACTAATAACTTTCAATCCGATTTTAATATAAATTTTTGGTGGGATAAAGGGTATGAGAAGTAAAAAAGTTTAAAATAGATATGGATAACATGAAAATTTAAAAAAAATAGTACTGCTATCCAATTTCGTTATCTTAACGAAGATATTCGTATAATACGTTATAATACGAACTTAACTAAATATTATACTAATTTCTCGATAATTTTTATCATTAAATTAAATTATTATGATTAAAGGTGACTGAGGACTGACTATTATTATAATCTATTTAAAATATAAATTAAAAAAATAACTATAAGAAACTATAAAATTATTTAAATTTTGATTTTAAACAAGAAAAAAACAATTTAGGCAGGGGTGGAAAGTTTTTTCATTGCGGCCCGGAAAATTGATTAAAAACGGCCCATTTTTTTTTCTAAGTTTAATAATAAAACAAATTCATTTAATTTAAGTTTATTTTTTCTAATAATTATTTATATAATATAAGTATTTATTATTACGTAAACTGTGAACTATAAACACGTTTTATTGCTATATAATATTTTAAAAATAAAAAATGCAGTAGAAAGTACCAAATAGTAGTAGGTATGGTATACCTATAAAAATAATATTCGATACAAAAAATAATTAATAAAATTACATCTTGTAATGAATTTGTAATGTGTTATTTATTGAGTTTACACATTAACCGTATTGATTTCTACTGCATAATTTAAGTGGCTCAGAAAAAAATTGATGTCTTTAATAATATATTTAATTTAATAATATTTACAGATAACTAAAATTGCGAGAGTTAATGTTGACTAAATTTCAATTTTATCGTTAGGTGATATACGCTTAAATACAGTATAAATCAACTAGTGTAAACTTAGCTAAAGGTATAAGGAATTGTATACTTGGATAATAATTCAAAATAATATAAAATAATTTAAAATAAACTGTGCACACTTTGTCGAACCGAAATGAAACATTGAAAATAAATTATCGAAAAATTGTACTAAATTATACAAATAATATTTTTCATTTTTACTCTCCAAAAATATATAAATTAATTTTTATATACCTAAATAAAAACAAATGTCGATATTATTTTGTTTTATGATAAAAACTATATAATATTATTTAACCTGTAGTCGGTGGTCTATTAATTCAATATAAGTATATAAAATACTAAACAAAAATACTTGATAATCAAATTAAATGGATTACGAATACTGGCACAACAATACCCTTCAATGTAATACAAATAACTTTAATTTTATACATGTACATCATAACACATGTGCTAGGTATAAAATTATATTAAAAATAATAAAATGTAATAATTACTAAATTATTTTAATAATCCATTACATGTATAATCTCATTTTTAATTTAATATTTTATTTATAAAAATTATTTAAAAAAATATTCAGCGTGCGTCCCTCAACGGCCTCAATTGAACCGTTTCATCGGGAAATAGCCCGATCGCCCATGGATTTAGCTAAATATTTCATAGACCAACACACAGCTGGTTATCACCCTGATCAAAGTCGATGTGAACTTCACGTTACAAAAACTACAAAACACGTTCTTATAACGGTATTTATTTAGTTGTTTTTATAACATAGAAACATAGATATTCCGTTCACCCTATATAAAACCTACATCAACTCATTATATGAATATTATATACATACCTAAACCATTATAATAATAATAATAATAATAATAATAATAATAATAATAATAATAAT
>JAIUCT010000022.1:6633897-6704090 GCA_021307375.1 Tetraneura akinire | reverse complement strand
TAATAATAATAATAATAATAATAATAATAATAATAATAATAATAATATACTTTATAACCTGCCTACGTTTTGTTATTTTTCCCCGTTACGAATCTCATTATTTTTCATAAATTAGTAGGTACTTATACAATGCGTATATATACCATCATACGCTATTACGAATAATTTATTGACTACCTATCTAATAAATAAATAAAAGCTCGTATCGTGCTCTATGACACTCTATATACACGTTACACGCATAATATGCCAACATACCAAATATTATATTATATAACGTTATTATAAAAGTGTTACGTCTATACTCGTAAAATTTAATCTAATTTGCGAGTTTAAAAAAAAAAAGTGTAACACAATAACAGCAGAGTGTGTAATATAAGTTTTTTAGATCTAACACAAACTTTATTTTTTATATCTAACCTAAAAAAAGAAATATGTAATAATAAAAACGTGTTAAAACGTATTATAGCAATATGACTATCGTGCGGCGTTCGCGTCAAAACCAGAAGTTTGCTATGTTGGTTTATTATGTTTAGTCACTGACTGAACTACCGAAACGGTTTAAAAATAATAGTGACAGGACGGATAGGCACGCGTTTCTAAACTATCAAACATTTTTATACTTTGTCCGAAATTCGACACGTGGGCGTGTAGTAAATATTAATACCACTATTTATTTAACGTGTGTACGGTTATTCAGAATAACCGTTTTGTCAGGGAAATAAGGCATAATATTAAACATTTTATGATATGAATATTTTGTTGTTTCCATGAATATCCGATTTCTCGAGATCCATAGCCTGAATCCTATGGCGGAACAAACGATTTTCGGAAACTTTTCAAATTATAAACGGGCACTATAATACTTATTTTTTTTAATTTGATATTTACCTTCAATATTTCACATTTAAATAAACTAAATGTATATTATATTCTTTTTAAGTTACATTTCCAGATTTCCTTACAATCTCTTCAAATTCAAATCAATAGTAATTGTTATTTATTGCTGATAATTAAAATAATGTACCGTCAATACTAAAAAATATGTCAGATTTGGTTATTTAAGTGACTCATTTAACGGTGTTATAGGCATTCTATTGAACGTAGAGACTGTATAAATGTAAAAATGTTAATCAATACATAAATTATCTGGTGAACTTCGCCCAAAATCGTTTATCGAATGTAATGATGTATCATTGCACTCAAAATTTAATCAAAATTCAACACTAACCTCTTTAAACCTGTATCCCTTCCACAGCAGTATCAGCATTTATGTATACCTACCTAGCTTAAATCAGTAATTTTCAATATTTTCAATTTTCAATCATTTCTTGGGGGAAGAGTCATGAAAAATAATATACATTTCGATAATTCAAAAGCTTTATTTATATGTTTATATTATTGTATTTCAGTATACTTCAAATATTGTATAACATTGTATCGGCATCTGGGAGAAGTGTACAGACCCCATGAACCTCCACCCGTAAATCACCACTGGCTTATATAAAAAATATATCATAATTATTCATAAAGATAGTACCTACTTACACTTAAAGTACGAAATAAATATATAAAAACATGTGTGGCCATGTGATATTTTAATTTTTGGAGTTTTCGATTATTATATTATTTATAATTAATATAACGTTATTTCAAAATAATATGGTATTTAAATAATTATTATACAAGACATAAATTTTAAATAAATTACGCGTTTTTAACAAATATTAATAAAAAATAATTACTATATTACGCAAAATCGTTGTTTTATTATTATTAGATTGTTATTATATATTTATTAGGTGCACTATTAGAGTAATATTAAAATATGAATAAAAACGTTAGGTACCTACATAATATTATGTTTATATGCAGTACAAAAACGTGTCGTTTAGAATGCTCCCAAAACGTGTTATTTTGTCCACACTTATTATTTATACTTAAGATCGGATTCGACATTTTTAGTTTACTGGTTTGAAACTAGGTCCAATTCATCCCCCGGGATTTTGAATCGATTTCAAACCAATTTTAACTCCCCGAGTCCCCGGTTAAATCGCCGTGTTGACATAAAATTTTCTCCATATACATCCGTGTACTAGTATTGACTATGCGTCACACCGTGTTAGACATTTTACAAGAAATACCTAATATTGTAATCGTAATACAAAATATTATCACCCATGTAGTTAATTTAAAACGCATTTTGGATTCTGAGTAATCGTATCACTTGGAGAGATTGAGGTCAAGGAAAATATTGCAACTGTGAAAAATCACACAAAAATCTACTAATCTTAGTTTAAGTGTTAATTATATTATTATGCTAAATTAATTCAACAATTCGTACATAAGTGCAAATTAATTAAACGGATATTTTAATCATTTTAGTACTTTGTCACCTTAAAACAAGTAGTTTTATGCACTCGAAAAGGTGAAATATTAAACGCATAGGTACGTTTAATTTAAATACAGTAAGAACAACAAAAAATATAAAATTAAATATTTGTCGATTTTGTTATTTTTACATAACTAACGCATAAGAAAATCAAAATTAATACCATAATGCTGAGCTGAGGCCACGAAGAATGCTACCTACGCTATATTCGCTATGTTCGCTATAAAATATACGGAAAATAGCTTTCTATAATGACAACGTAAATGGCCACACAGAATAACGTACGCCATGATTTTATGTTAGCTATTTCGCGACACGTCGCCAAAGTGTTAGATTTTTTTAAGCGACACGTTTTACCAACGTCCTGTACCAACAGACATGTGTACTATACGAACTTTAAATATACGAACAAAAATATTATTATTTAAATTTAACTTCGTCTTCACGTAGCTGTTTGAACAGATCCATTTCCTTCTTTTTTTTTTTTTTTTTTATTGTTATTATTTTATAACAAAGCCTCGTCGTCACTGTCGCCATTCTTCCAAGAAAACTTACACGCGAACATCTCGAAAGTAACTGAAACATTTTTGAATTGTTTAATTAAATAGCATACGTATACAGCGTAGTATTCTGTGTGGTCTCAGTATAATAATATTTGTTGGATTTTAATTAAAAAAATTGTACACATAATATATCGATCGCGTTCGACAAAAAATTTAATATACCTAAATACATGTGCCAATCAATATTAAAACATACCGAAATATGAGTATACAGTATTTAATATAAATTTGTATTGTCGAAATTAAAAAATTCCAAAATATTTCTACATCTATAAATACTTATAAAGGATAAAGATCCTTATAAAGATGGAAGAACATCCTATCAATTTTAATAAAATTAAAATAATATTATACTAAAAATGGAATTATAATATACATAGATTATTTTTTTAAATACGTTAAAATACGTTTTAGAATACGTGGAAACTTGGCGCGATTTCTTACAATGAGATTTAAGCAGGTTTATATACCTATAGTTTAATAATTATTAATATATTATATTTATATTATACTAAATATGTATACGATAAATCATATTATATTTATTTTTATTTTCTGTAATTTGCATATTATATTATATTCGTCTGACAGCGACTTAATAAAATTGTTTACATTATATCAGTGTAATATAATAATATGTTAATATTACAGAGGCATTATGCATACTTAAAATATATAATAATGTATAAAGAACAATAATAATTAGATAATAATAAATAAAATCACGCGTGTAATTTTCTTTTTTTAATACAGGTATGCGAGTGGGAGACAAAGAAAAATATATTTATAAAATTTAAAATAAAATACGAGTAGGTAATCTAAAACAAATTGATAATTTAATAATATTTCTATATGCCTTTTTAAGAAGTTTTTTAGAGAGATTTTCTAGAGTCGTCGTCACTTGAAAATCACTAAATGTTATCATAGTAGAATCTGTTCTTATAGTTATTTACTACTTCTTTTTTCTGGCTGTAAAATATTAAATTACTATGTCAATAAAACAAAATATCCAAACTCGATCCAACTCGATGTATCAATATTTCAATCATTTTAAAAATTCGACATTTTCTCATTTACAACAATTTGAGTTTAAGGAGAAATGTATTGGTTTTCAAACTTTCAGTATTACGTTTTCACGTTTTCAGGTTTTCTTACTAAAGAGTAAACCTATTGGCTACTTGATATTAGGATGAGAAAAAAATAATTCGAAATTTACATATAGAATTTGTATACAAACAAATGATCACAAATTGCTCCCTTAAGAAGTTAAGACAAGCCATTTTTCGATTTCCCCAGTGACTCACTGGGTAGTTTTTCATGATTGAGGAAAACTTTTTGAATATTACGAAAAAAATTCGTATTTAAATTCACTCCACTCTCGATTTTAGTTACTTCATGACTACCTATATCTAAAGGTAATCGAGAAATAATAATTTCAGTTCTAGAATCTAAAAATTTAGTATGCAAATTTAAACGAGCCCAACGCGTTTTACTTTACTAAATTAAAAACAAATACCTATAACTTTCAAAAATTATTCGCCTTGCTTTTTACTTTCAAGTTTTATTATACAACGTTAAAATATAAATTTTTAATGTAAGTATACACCTAATTTTTAATTATGTTCCAAAAATGATTATTTTGACATAATTAAAATTCATAAATTCAGAGAATTTAATGAGATTTTATAAGCCCCATGAGGTTGTGACGTAACTAAACAAAATTCTGGGGGTGATGGGTCCAAAATTTTTTCCCTATCAATTATAAATTTACTAAATAATAATAACAAAATTAATGTAAATATAATATAAAAAATTATAGACTTGAAAAGTTTATTGTGTGTTTTTATAGATACTATATATATGAGGTAAAATTTTGGAACCATTACGTTAATTTTTCTACAAATTATAGGACTTTGATTATTTCGCAAAATTCTCATTTTTATGTATATATAATGTTTGATAAAATTGGCAATTTTGGGTTTTAAGGTCTGCAAATTTTACTAAAATATACTCACATATTACTTAACATGATATCAAAATATTAGAAATCCTAAGTCTCAATTTTTTTTATATCTGTTGTATAAAGTTGATATTTTTAATTTAATCGAAAATCTTAGAATCCATACAAGTATATTTCTTTTTATTATTTTTCAATACTTTTACAATAAAAATTAATGAAAAAACCAAAAAATTTGGAAAACTTTTGGATATTTTATCGAAGTATACTGAAATATCTTAACGTATTTCCAAAATATTAGGAAAATCTCAAGACTCAGATTTCTTTATAGATGTTTAAAATTGAAATTTCAGTAAAATCAATATTTAAAGTATTTATATGAATTCTACTTATAATATTTCAAGATTTTACAATAATTTTAAATAAACTTGACAAAAATTTTATTGAAGCTTGAAGCTTGAATACATTTTACTTAGCTCAGTTACAGCTTACAATTAATAGTAAATTATTATATTTACGTTTTTTTTTATATATAGCTGTTAAGTATAAAAAAAACAAGGGAAGAGATACTAAAAACGATTCTGAGCGAAGTACTGTCAGATTTGGGCATTTAGGTGACTCATTTATGGGTTTTATGATAAATTATTTATATTGAACGTAGAGACTGATAAATGTAAAAATTAATCGGTTTTTCGCTCAAAATTGTTTTCACAAATGTAATAATTTATCATTGCATTCAAATTGTAATCAAAATTCTACACTCTACACTATCCTCTTTACTCCTGCAGTGACCCTTCCATGGCTTTTTAAATAGTTTATTTTTACTTTATACAATTAGGAAATCCAAATAACTGTCATCCAATAATATTATAAATCATTTTATTTTAATTCTTGTTAATGTTTTCATAATTTAGAAAATAAAAATATATTTTTTTAAATTATACATATACGAGTATATTAATAGATTTATATACTCATATAGTTATTAATGATATATATTGTCATAAAATAATGGTATAAATATACAATTTTTATTATTTTATTATCCACTATTATAAATTTAAAAAAATACAATTTTAGATTCTGAGCGAAGCGAAGAATGTATTGGTTTTAAATAATGTGTGATTTTTTTTTTTTTTTTTTTTTTTTGTTATGTATGAAAACACTTTTACGACCCGAAATAATGCTCCGATTATCACAAATGGCATATGTTTCCTGTAGGAAAGTGGATGTAGTTGGTACTTTATTTAGGTCATTTTTTGAATTTCTCAAAATTGACCCTAAGCGGTAAAAAACGACGAAAAAACGGCATTTTTCACGAAAACTGAATTTTCGAAGAATTTAATTTCAATATTTCACGATAACTTGGGTAATTTTTAAGTTAGAGACTTGTATTTTTTTTTGAAATTTCACATAGCGATTATATATATGTGTTAAAATTTTGGAGCCGTTACATTAATTTTTCTACAAAATATAGGACGTTGAATATTTTGTAAAATTCTCGTATTTATGTGAATAATGTTTGATAAAATTGGCAATTTAGGATATTAAGGTCTGAAAATTTTACTCAAGTATATATACATATTACTTAACACCATATCAAAATATTAGAAAAATTTCTATTCTCATTTTTTTTTTATACTCGTTTGAACATGTAATTTCAGTAAAATCAATATTTAAATTATTTATAGGTATGGATTTTTCTTATTATATTACCTACAATATTTTACAATAATGTTAAATAAAATTGACAAATATTTTTTAAAAATTTTGAAAATTTAATTATATAAAAATTATATTGTTAAATTATATTTATGTACAATATGTGTGATAAAATTTTGCGTTTTAAATATTTAATAAAAAATGTCAATATTTTAAAAAATACCTACATTATAATCTGACTGAACTTCGCTAAGAATCGTTTTTTCGAATGCAATGGTTTATCATTGCATTCAAATTCTAATTAAAATTAAACTTTATGATTCGCACACCTACATCTTATGTGGCAAAAGTATCAGCTCTTTTTTGTACTTATAAATATTTTTTGAGTTTTGTGTTTAATAAATTAAAATAAATATTCTTACTACTATACATATTTGATTCGATCATATTTGATTGTATACAATGCCCTAATCCCTAATTCCTACTTTGCCCGTAACATATATATTATCCTCTATAAAGAAAAAGAAAAACATCCAGGAATAATCTTCTATTGACTTTAATTCTTAATATTCATATATTTTGAACAATAATATTAATTCATTAAAGTTATTATACTTTATTATGTTTGTATAAGTAAAAAGTTTTTATGATACCGACGAACACACATGCCGAAATAATATATTAAGATAATTAATGAATTAATAATTATGAAAGTTGGGCTTTTTGAAAAAAATGTATGATGGCAACTGCATAGCGAATCTGACGGACGATTGGGGGGAGGGTTTTCCGCTCCGTAGATTATTATTTCACAAACGCGATTTACACGATCAACTAGTGTGTCTACGGACTGCAGGTAAGATCGGAATATGTGGCCGGTACATACCCATTGATCCCTATAAAGCGTGGGTGTCATCATCATATGTACATTTATTTACACGGCCTTGGAATATCCGTACAGACCCGTCACACTACAGTTGCCATAGGAGAAATTTTACAATTCGTGATGTATTTATACTACACATTCGTTCACAACGTTCACAAGCGAGAATAAAAATCACCTCATACGATGACCAGAGACCATTTTCGCGATCTGGTGTACTTCCTGTCGAGTATTTTCATAAATCTCTTCTGATGGTCGTGTATCACAGATTGCGTTCCACTTATATAATAAAATGACGTTTAGTTTACAATGTTTTTAATTATTTAGTAATTATTAATTTAATTTTTTTTAAAAAAACATGTACCTATAATATTGTATATTTAAACATGTATAATTAAATATTTCAAGTATATTTGCTTATTATCATTATTATTATAATGTCTACTGTACTGTTTCGAGCGACTATATTATATAATACGAGTACCTATACTTATTTATAATATAATATAATAATGGAGTTTTCAATTTTTCGTAATAATAATAATAATAATAATAATCCTGGTTGGAAAATATCATTTCGCGTATTCTAACATTCTTATTTCTTAACCATTTTGTTTCGCCAGTTTTTTTATTATAAATCATCGACTTAATCTGATTACTTATAATGATTATTAATTAAAAATTTATTATACCTATACGAGTATAATATTCACCACCGTTATACTATTATAAAATAGTTTTATACTTTTATTTTTAATATTGTTTTAATGATTTTTCTGTAATAATTATCAATAAATGAAATAAAAGTTTATAACTATAATTTCCATTTCTTATACTTAAATATAATAAAATTATTGAAATTTTTCAGATAATATTATAATACTAATAAATATATTATTTTCAATAATTCTCGTTGAAAATAACTGACGCCATCTATTGTTATTAGTTTTTTCTTTGATTGTTATTATTTTTTGCATAGAGTGTAATACTTGAATGTATAGTAAACTGATATTTTATTTGTTACATAAAAATACTAATCTACATATTAATTCATACTATACATATAGTTTTATGGCAATATAGTATATTATTTAGTATTTGCAATGTGAACAAGATTAAAAATAATTAAGGATAAGTAAAATTATCTACATTATAGAACTACCTAATGGTTAAAAATATAATATTTATGTTTAATGATAAATATATTATAAAATTATTAGTAATTTTTTCAGTTTTATGTCAAAGTTACATTACGCTTATGCTTATGAAAACTGATACGGAAATTTATACTAAAAGTCGGTCGGAGACTTTAACAAGTACAAAATTTTTATGTATCAATATCGTTATTTATATCAAAATAAAATATTATTTACAACTCTTCTACTTTTCATTTATATAGGTATTCATTAATGACTTTTTTGTTTTTTTTTGTTTTTTTTTTAAGTGAAATTAAATATCCTTAGGGATTTGCCATTTAAGTAACTAAAAAAATTATAAAAAAAAAAAAAAAAAAACAATTAATATTAATATTAAATTAATAATTTAAACCTGCTTTGTACACAAATTATGATTAAAACCCATTTTTAAAGCGATACCTACCTAGTATAATTTACAATTTTAAGATATCGTACCAAAAAACAAATTACAATTACCTATTAGTCTATCACATAATAATTTTATAAGGAATGACGTTTATAAAATGTAATTTTACACAACTTAACAATTTATATTACCTATCATTTAAGAACAAAGGTGGGCTTACTGAAGTAATCAGTTGATGGTTGTACGAAACAAAATAAAATGAATAATTTTAACTTCTATAAAAATATGTTAATATACCTTCCCTATTATAAAATCATGGCCGTGTTCAATGGGGGGTCCGTGGGGTCTAACACCCCCCCCCTATGGAAATAATGACATAATAATAAATAATTAATAGATATAATATGTAGGTACCATTTATCGTATTAAATTACGTACCTATATGGCTATATATTAAATTATATTATGGTTATGGCGGTTTGATAAATGGACAATTATTTAAAATTAAAAAAAAAAAAAAAAATGATTTTAAATTATAAAGTGTAAAATTATTCGAACCTGATGATCAGCTAATGTATTACATTTTTTCTAACTCCATACTCAATCGCTACAATGTAAAGGGTATACCCATGTAGGTATAGGTAGGTACACGGTTTGTTTTTTTAATGTCATACCAGTTTAATTTAATAATAATAAGTATTACCTACGGGTGTATAAATTTGTAATTTTATTATGTATAATTTATTAATATGAAATTTCTGTATTTTATATCCACAACATAACATGTTTTCTGATAATTATTAAATAATTTTGTTTTTACTACTTAGAAGTTGGAAATATAATATAACCAACAAAAACCGAAAATAATAAATTAAAAATATGACATACATGGATTTTTGAACCTTGTGACATCGTTATTCGTTTGATATTCATGTAATTATGTCAGTATGTGTGAATGTCTAATGTAATAAGATAATAAACAAACTGACCATAATTAATGATTACCTACGTATTGTTTTGTACAGTTGACTTTTGTTATATTCAAATATTTGAAATCCACCGCCCCACTCATAGAAAAATCCTGAGCATCCTGTAATTAAATATTAATAATAACCTTAGCAATAAAAATATTTTTTATTGGTGTTTATTTCAGTATGGCCAGTATGCACTATCAATTTGTGTCATTACACAATTATTATTTAAACACATTGTAAATTGTACAACAAAAATCAATTAAAATTATATCTTACAAGTTACAAATACGATATTTTATTATACATAATTATTACTTATATTTATTTAATACTTTAACGATTTCAAATTTACAAAAAAATGACAAAAGCCTATTAAACTTGACCATTATAGCTCTATCACCCCATGTAAATTTATACGTTTTATATTTAATTTGAATATAACATTTAAATAAATTGCATTGTAACTGTCAAATTGCCCTAAATTTAATGAATTAAAAAAACGAGTACATGAAGAAAACATTAAATTTTACATTAGATCGTGTACACATATTAACATGTGTTAATATTAATAATAAACATAATAAATAACATATTACAGGAATTGTGACACTTTCTTATTTAAATCTGAACACAAATACAAAATATTGTTTAGAATGAAAAAATTGATTTTGCCAATACTTAACCATCACAAAATAATTGAAAACTGTTATGCATACATATCATCTATAGTGCTATTTTCAAAATTCAATTTAAAAATTTTTATACATATCGATATCACCATTAGATGGAAACTTATTTGAATTAACATTAATCATTAATTTATGACAGTGTTAATTAATATATTATGGATTATTTTAAATATAATAATTATTTTGATAAATCGCTACTATAATTAATAACTTTTTTTGGTTTCCTTGGCTCCTTGCAAAGGACAACTCATTCAAATATTACTAATAAAACATAATTTTTAGATAGAATATTAAATATTCTAAAAATAAATATTGATTAATAAATAATAAAAATTTGTATTGGTTAAAAATAAAAACTAATAATTATTGTATATTAATCATATAAAACTTTCAAAATATAACTTACTATCACTATATCATAGATTTTAAGTATTAATTTCTCTATTTTGTGACATTAACGTGGTCTTACAACCATATCACATAATAAAGTTATCAAAATAGGTAATTGGGTTCACATCAATGATAACAAAATAAACAAAATTAAATGTAGTTGGTAGCAATTTAATGTGCATTTTATTTTCTAAATAAGTACTTTTTATGTATACATTTCTGTTTTGATTAAATAATTTGATAAATTATAAAACATAACATTTTAAAAATAAATTGTACAATATATTTTTTACTTTTTTAATCATTTTAACCAATTTTAAATTTGTATAATTTATGACACATAAAACCTATTCCAGTTTATTGTAAAAAATAAAAAAAATTAATATATGCAGTTCCATGAAAATATTTCTATGGTTGAAGTAAATTGAAATTATTATTTGTATTTCAATAAATGTTCCTTTAATTTATCTTTGTTAGCACCAGAAAACCGGACAACCTATAAATGAAATAACATAAGTAGAAAATTATACACATTTCTATTGTATATAATATAAAACATTTATATAATTAGTAATATTACCTCTTTTTTCGATTTTAAGAAGACAAATGTTGGCATAGATTGGATATTATACTCGATTGCGGCATCTTCACATTCATCTACATCAACTTTTAACATCACTACATCAGGATATTCATTAGCCAAATCCTATAAATTCAAATTATAAAATATTTAAAATACTTTGTATTTTAAAATAATAATTTCTAACTTTCCATAAAAAAAATACTAGTTTATTAAAATCATACAAATGAACTTAATTACTTCTAATATAATCTGTTGTTATACATTAGTTGTATTTAATATAAACTACTAATTTATTTTATTTTATTTTATTATTGTATTTTTACATTAAACAGGTACATAATAAGCTTAGGTGATTCCTATAACACATCAGACACATGCAGACAACACAATGCGCCTGATGCACGCATCTATAATATAAAGTTATGATTCCTATGATGTGTCTGACGCACACGTCTATTATATACTAAAAGCTGTTTTTTTGATGTCAGTCGTGTACTATTAATTATCACGAATGTAATCGCTTATTTTGATAAACTTTTAAAATGGTTTGACTTAATACAATGTCATTTCTACTTCTTAAAGAGATAGAAGAACTATTAATTGAGAAATTAATAACTAAAGATAGTAATGCAAATGAGCATCCCATGTTTAAATCAAGACCAAAAGGATTTTTCTCAATACTAATAAATCAGCATTTAATGCACGACGAAAAGAAATGTAGGGAATTTTTTAAGACTTAACGTTGACCAATTAAATTTTGTCCTAGACCTAATTAAAAATTATTAAACCGTGGATTCTACAAATTGACATCCATACCCTTAATGAACTAGCTATCATACACACATTTGTATTTAGAAACCATTTCAATTAGTTTATCATCTTTGATAACCGTGAAGGACATTTTTGAGACTCCCATATCATAAAAACGAATACGCATGTGGTAGTGTCACATCACTCCTACCACTTACTACTCTCTAACCGGACGGGTCATGAGGCTCTGGCGGCAACCAGTCAACACAAAGTTGTTAACGCATTTAAGAAACGTATCCATTAGTTATCATTAATAAAGTATTGCAGTATCAACCGCGTGTGTCTTGCATGTTATAGAAATCACACCTTTAGGTAGATATATAATGAGAGGAAGGATGACCCATATAGGGTGTAGTATCCTCTCTTCTGCACCATGATTTCACATACACAAAAAAAGGTAGGTATATAATAAACTATTTTTAAATCAAATTTAATTTTTAGTAAAAAAAAAAAAAAACAATGATAAAGAAACTATATGAATTACTTCAATGAACGGAGCCATTAATTTGCATGGACCGCACCATTTGGCAAAAAAGTCGATAATGACTAACTTTTCTTTGGCGTCAGTCAATTTAGTTGCCAGGTCGGCCTGAAAAAATAAAAATGAAATATTATTTCAATAGGTACACATAATTTAAACTTAATGATTAGAAAATTTTTTGGTGTAATCAAATTTGATTAATTACAGTTGTCCAAAAACTTATTTAAACTTTATTAAAAATTTAAAACAGTGGTTCCCAACCTTTTTGGTACTACGGACCACTAAGAGAACTTTCGATACGTCACGGACCACCTAAATTTTATACCTTATTTTTCTTATAAATAAGAATGATTTTTTTACACATATTTTAGAACTATGTAATATCAGGGGTGGTTCCAGAGTATTTATACGTAATAATGTAATTTTGTTTTTAGCAGTATACAATTTTTTAAATACGGTCCTGAGAGGGGGCCGTGGCCCCTTGCCCCCCTGGAACTGCCCCTGTGTAATATGAATTTATAAATAAACGACGTACTATACACGATTGTCAATAATTATTGTTATGCCTCAAAGGAAAATTAAATTATTAAAATATTTTTATATTTTTTAAGTGTGACTCGCGGACCACCTCACAATAGCTCGCGGTCCACCAATGGTCCGCGGACCATAGGTTGGGAACCTATGATTTAAAATAATGATTACCATTAATGATATAATTATAGGTAAATATATTTATTATATTTGTTTAAATATTTATTAAAATAACCTAACTTCTTAACTTTTTAGACATTTTAATCATTGAAATTTATTGCTCATTTTTATATAAATTATAAATAATTAGATAAATACTATTTTTATATATATATATATAAAAGCCAACTAATATTACTACAGTAAGGTTTTTCTTTTATCATATGAAATATTGTTTGACTAATTGAATAATTGGAGGATATTTACTCTTAATTATATTAAATAAGCCATGATAAACTATGACATAAGCTTATAAACTTATATAAACCTTTAAATTTAAAGAACTAGTAAAATAATAAAAAATTAAAAAAATAACATATTTATACATTTATATATTATATTTAATAAAAATAAATAAAAAAAAAACTATGCAAAATAATATTTATGAAAACAAACAAAATAAATTTTTTAAAAAAAAAAAAAAAAAAAAAAAAGATTAAAACAAAGAAAATATTTTTATATTAAAAAATTACATTGACAGTAATTGTAAACCAGTAAATTAAATAATTATTAAAATAAATCAAATATGTAATCTTATCAACAAACCTAAATATAATATGAAAATACTAAAATATATTGTACCTAATGAAATATATTGTATCATTAATAAAATATAATTAATTTATATAAATATTAATTATTCATAAAGTAATTCATGCAAATAAAATGGGTTTATAAAAAAACGAGTTTTTTTAATTTCCCTTATTGATAAATCAATGTCTATTTTGATATATATGATATAAATAATTAATGTCAGGAGCACGAAAAATGAGCGTTGGCCCCCGCGACCCGTTGTAGCTATTGGTTCTCAACATTATACTGTCCCGATATGCTGTCGGGCTACCATTCGTGTCAATATTGGAAGGGAATAATTTGTATTATAATTTATTTATTTGTGTATTATAAAAAAATTTTAATTAATTATTCTCATAATCAATAATAGAATATTTTTAAAAAAGCAGACTTTTTGTTTAATAGTTTGATAACCACTTTACAAAAACTACCGCTTGGAACATGATGGGCAGCGCTCATTTTTCGTGCTCCCAACTATATATAAAGTTACGAAGTATACTAACCTAACCTATAATATGTCATAAACTTTTAATATATATACGTGTATGTATGTCTATATATATATATATATATATATATATATAGGTATATAATATTTTACCCACAAGTACTAAATCTAGGCATTATATAGTATGCCCAGTGCTATTTGGCAATATATGCAATTTTAATGTTATTTTATATTATGCTTATACAATTCCTAGGTATTCTATACAATGCTATATTAAGCAACATATGAAATTTTAAATAGTGTTTATTCAAGATACATTTATGAATTAATTTAGATATTTTCAAATAATATGCTATTTATATTTATATGTAATACAACTATGTTTATAACATAAATAATATTTTTTTTACTCATTATAGCATGCAATCAATACATGACATTTAGAATTACAAATAACATTTATATGGATTTTATAATATAAAGGTAAAATAAATTTAAATTATATTCAGCATTAAAATTGTATAAACTATCAACTTTTAATTTAAATTTCTAATGAAAACAAATAAAAATTAAGACACAACTATAAAATATGATAAATAAAAATGTATTAAAATATATTATGATATACGAATCATATCAATAGTATTAATAAGTATCATAATTTATACTCTTGATATCTTCCCACTATTTATCAAAAACACATAAATGCAAGTTCTGCCATGAGAAACATGATTTTTAAATAAATTCAACCCTAAAAGTACCTATAACCTACTAAAGTCAAAAATTTTTATTTATTATAAAATAAAGTTTATAATAAAACAAAATAAATAAATTTTAAAATTTTAAAAATTAAGTTGTTAAGTTCATGATAGTTTGGTAAAATCACAATTGCAATCGTTTTTTTAAAGTTATGAATTACATAAGCCTATATCTACTCAATGAATGATTGAATTTTATGAAGATATCTTAATCGCTGGTATACATTACTTAACACATTTCAAACATTAGGTATAACTTAACATTTTAAAAAAAAGTTATTGGAAATAAAATTAACCAAAAATCTCACAGCAGATGTATGTTGATTAGCTTAATTCAGGGAACAACTGCAACCATGCATTTTCCTAAACAGTCAATATTCAATATACATAAACAAATATAACATTACTTACAATAATAAATATAAATAATTAAATTAATTTTATAATAACCTAATACCTATTTACTAAGTTATATTTAGTTAAAAACTATTTGTTCTATGGAAAATCCTAAATATACCAAATGAAAAATAATAAAATTATAATAATTAATGTACCTATATAATTAGAAAACCTTTCAAAAATTAATAATCATTGACCTGATTACATTAATTAACAATTAGGTAAATGTTATATTTTTAATTATAATAATAGATATGGGCACTTATTAATTATTGTATATTTAAATAAATGTTGGTATAATATGAGTAATTAAAATAGATTGGTTAATTATTTAGATGACATTATAAAATTTATTTTTTTCAACCATCCAAGATCCTAATATGATAATATACCTAATTCACATATAAATATATTTGGATATAAATTAAACCTTTAATAACTATTAAATAAACTAAAAGAACTAACTAAACATGCATGTACATTGTACATTTGTACATTGTACAATTATTTCACCAAAATATTGTCCAAAATAAAAAGGGGATAAAATATTAATGTATGTACCTAATTGTTTAATTCACATATATATATATATATATATGAATTTTTAATTAATTTAATAATGAAAAAAAATATTAACAGTTTTATGGCGCATAGGCAACCTATCACCATGGCATAACATTTTAAATATTAATATCTCAAGTAGATAGGATTATTAATTTTGAAACTCATATCCCAAAATTATTTAAGAAATAATCTTTCTTAAGAGTTGCCTACTATTATAATAAGTGCCAAATTTTATATTATACATTTTTTATCGAAAAACTAATTTAAGTATTTATTGGATTTACCTAGTTAGTATTTTAGTTAATATATTACAATTGCACTACATGATTAAATAGATAGATCAAACTATTTGGTGGTTCTAACGCGGCATTTGTTTATTTTTTTAATATTACATTACATACTTGTCCTAAAAACTTAAACTTTAAATTTTAAATTGTGACTATCAGAAATTAACAATGCACACAACTATGTCAAAATATTATATAGAAACAATAGACTTTGTGTGTCACTAGAACTTTTAGAATAATAATATACATTATGATAATGCAGGGGTTGCCACATTTGTACATGACAAATTAATTCGAATTTAATAATTTATAAAAACTTTAATCGAGATAGTATGGGATTATTAAGGGGAAAGGGAATTAGAAATTAAAAGAAAAAACTTTATTACAGTAGCACAGTAGCACTGCATTATTATATTTTATTAATCATTATTTTAATGACCAAATACGATGGTGGTATTTCAGCTATATTCACCAATATTAGTTTACTTGGAATATTATTGACGAACGAGAATTTAACGATTTATTTATTCACCGACTGGCTATTGTCCTCCCAGACCGAGAAACCATAGATAAGAACGTGCCCACTTACTACGATCGGCCACACCACGTAAACCCGTAAAAGATTATTAAACTGTGTATGCTGCTGTATAGAGTGAGCACACACACACACACACACACTCACTCACGAGAATATTATTTAAATTAAAAACGCTGATGATTACTATATATGTTGTAGACTTGTGATGGCAGTAGAGGCCAAATTAAATAAAACCCCTTCGCGCCTCACCCAACAGGATCCTCAACACCACCAAGGCGGCAGCCGCTCGCCTCGACGGGCTCAAAATTTGAGCGTTATATTAAATTATTATGACAAACGACTGTTAAGACTACGGCAACTACGACGACCTTGTGCAACGCGCTAAACAAACTCGTTTTCGCGCCGCATACGAAATCATAATCGACGCCGAAATACGTTATCAACGATATTCACACCAAATAGCAATATCGCCGGTGGACGGAAACAAGTAGTTATTAAAAAAAAATCGTATACTTACGGCATCGGTAACGAGCTGAACCATGTTTTAAGAGCTTGCGTTTTTTGAATCAAAATCGAAAACAACTGCAGCCACACGGGAACTGACGGATAACAAAATGACGTACGAACACGAACGATACGTGTGACGAAGTGACGAACCGTTCGGTTTCGGCGTTGATCGAACTACAATAATTATTCACAAAACAACGAACGTCGCTTCGAACGGCTCGTTGCGGCCCGTTGTGGTACTATTTTACTAAATAATAATGATTATTATATTCTTACTCTATGTACCGTGGTAGTGGTGGTGTTTCGGCATAGAGTAAATGGTGGGGGAAACGCGCGAAACAATATGGCGACCACCGTCGCGTTAAATTAGCAGTGCATCCAAAACGCCCAATCATTCCCACATCCAAATATTTGGATTGTACAATTTATATTATAAAACTATTATTTTATTATTTTCCTACCTACTACATAAAATGTGAAATTTAATTTTAAAAACTTTTTCAATATATTAATAAATTATAGAATAGTTATATTTGTTGATATTAGAAATTTGTTAATTTTGACTCTATCTCTAAATTCGAATAGACCTGACACCCGAGATATTAAATAATAAATTTTAACGAGAAACATTTTTTCCATTCACATTTAATATAAGTAGGTACAACCTGTAGGACGTAGGTACTATATTTAAATCTTAAAATGAAGTCTAATTAAAAATTACAAAATGTATAATCTTTACAATCGTAATCCTCTACAATATGCGTACCTATATAATATAGCTACGAGGCCTGCTTTCGAATTAAATAACAATTAGCAAAGTGAATTTGAAAACCGAGACTAGATAGTAGATACTAGATAGTATATTACCGTATGGCGTATGCTGTTTCGCTTGTAAAAGTGTATTATAGAGTATAGGGGTATAGCCAAATATATAGGCTAGTTGGATGTTGGAAATGTGTTAATTTCTATTTGCAAACATTTAAAAATAATAAATATTGAATATTGTGTACCTAAATGAAATAGATATATCATTATCCATAAATTAACATTTAAATTGAATTTATTTGTTAAAATATCGCATAGGTATAAGGTATGACATAATATTACTATATTGCTAAAAAATAAAAATGTTACCTATTATATTATTATATATATTATTATATTATAATTATATACCCAACTGTTAGAATGTTAAGTAGATACCTAACTACTTAAGTACTTTAATACTTGACTTAAAATAGGTCTATGTATAATGTAAATCTATGTACCACACTTCCACATATATAAGTGCATCGTAGGTATACCTTAAAAAATGTATTTACTATTTAGTAATTATGTAATAACATAATATGTAGTTGTGTAATAACTATATATTATTTTTATATGCTTTATAATATTCTACAGCAATTTATATTTGTGAGTTGGTCCTTCATATAATTAAATAATCTATCTATCTACATTGTACAGGTATAATATGTCTGATACTCTGAGTAATCCCTATACAACTATTATTTTAGGATTTAGGAGTTATATAATATCATTATTCATAATCATTGATTTTTGAAAATTAACAAAATTGTCTAAAAACGCGCGAAAATTGTATGTCTATAAGTAGTAAATTAAAAATTGTAAATGCTAAAATTAGAAATATATTTCCCGGCCAATTTTAAAATATCAATATAACATTAATTTATCTACAAACGTAATTATTTAAATATAAATTAATAAAATAAAATGTGTATAAAGATAAACTATAAAGTTCATTATTATAAATAAAATATGACAAACGTCAAACACTAAGCAGTAAGCAGCCTGTTCCGATGGCGAACAACGGTTTATTTACGTGATGACAAATAGATTTTTTAAATTACATTAAATTTGGAAGTATAAATTAATAGTAGTATTCAATTTAGGTATATACATAATTACATTTATTTTTAAATTCTACATGATGAATGATTAATATTTAATATAATATTACATCTAGATGTTAATTTTATATGAAATAGAGTAGAGATTGTAAACATTTTAATATTTTATTAAATTTTTGTGGTATCTTATACCTATATAGTATATAGTATAGACATGGGCGTAGTTTGGTAGGAGACAGGGTGGGCTACAGCCCCCTCAGAACCACTCGTAGCCACCCTAAAATTGTAACCTACTAATTTCTATTGAACTTGATTTCATATCCCAATTATTATACTAATTTAATTTTCAACCGTAATTTTTTTTTTATCGATAAATTAATATTATATAGGTATATTTTGTATTTATTTTTTCAAGATAATTATTAGTTATTACTTATTACATGATATATAATATTTTGTAAAAACCTATAAGCCATAAGGCAATATTATATAAAAGTAAAATAGAATCATACACAATACAAATAAAACGACCGGACGGCTGACTATTTACGGTGCTTTACTGCTTTCTAAAAATGAAGATTATTACATTTCGTTTAAAATTTAAATTATGATTGTAATAAAATATAAAATGTAAAATATAAATTATTTTTTTTATATTTGTTATTTATTTTTCTAAAATAAAATGACATTACCGATTAATTAGTAAGTTTAAAAAATATATATCTTGATGCAATAGCCCCCCTAGAAAATTTTATCAAATTACGCCTATGAGTATAGATATATATATATCTTAGTAATACCATTAAGTATATATACTATACTTCAGTAGTTCAGTATAAATATACTAAATACCCAATGGTAATACATATAGTACGTTAGTACCTTCTAAAAACTACGAGTACAAAAAATGATAATTATTGAAGAAAAGACATTACATTAGAGAAAAAAAACGTGTATATAACAAACATCAATATTAATTATTATTATTATAAAATATAAATATAATATATAATAGCTACACTATGCTATAGACTATAATATTATGATCTAATATTCTAAATTTTTAATAGAATTATTTGTGCGTTATAAAATAAAACTAATTTAATCTAATTCATTTAAACAATCACTATTCACTAATCAGTTTAGATAAGAGTGACATTATACATTATTATGTACATAATATTTTAAACCATGACTAATAATTATACTATCAGTAAATAATAAATATAAATAATATTATAAAATAATATAGGTGTACCTAACGATATATATATATATTATATATATAAATAATATATTAATTATTTTCAATAAAACAATTTATTATTATTATTATTTTTTTAAGACATATTTATACCCTTTTTACTATACGTAGATATTATCATTGAGTGCCTAATGAATACCTACCTATTATATAGTATACACCTAACATCTCACTGATTTCTATACATAAATAAAAAATAATCAATATTTGTATATCTACATTATTATTAATGTTAGGATTGAATGGTTTTTTACCCTTTCATATTGTTAACACAATATTTTGTATTATATAATAAATGTATATTAAATTTTGATTGTAAAAAAATTGAATATTTTTAAAATAATTTATTATAATTTAAAATTCATATGAATAAGATAATTATTATACTATTATACCAGTGATAATATAATGTACCTAACCGCGAAATAGCAAAAATATTTTTTAATTATGTTATTATAATATATTGGATAAAACGTTGATGTTTGAGGTTTGAAATTTTATATATTAATTATTGAAACCAGTAATTGATATATGATATATTATTACAGGATGCAACTCATAATTGTGGTATTTTAATGGGTACAGATTATTATTTATGAAACTCGTATTTGAAATATATTACAAATGAATATGCAACTATTAAATATAATATAATTATCTTATTATAATATTATTATAATTTATAATATTATATGGTATACATTGGTGATTGGTAGGTATATTATTTATACTTTATAGATTTTTATATTACAATTTAATTTAAATTTTTATATTATACAGCTATAATAAAATTATATACCTATATATATATATATATACATATAACTCATAAATTTATTATTTTACTAAAAAGTAAAGAATTATAACTGTTAAAATATTATTTGTGGGAATAATTACGATTACATACCTACATATTTTTAAACTTTAGGTACCTAACTAATATTATTGAGTATATCTATACTATCTATAGTTCTATACTCAATGACTAAATGGCCAATGCTAATCCTATCAAACTAAATTATTATAAAAATAAAATTGTTATAGCTAGGTAATTATAATACATACTGCAGTAACTATATTATTTTTCTACTCTTATTTAAAGTAGATTACGTCCATATGCAGAATTTGTTTACCAACATAAACTACGATAATAATTTCTTATTTCATATACCTACTCGTACAAGTATAGTCCTATCAATGCATTTTTTTTTTCTATAAATTCCATTTATACATAAAATACTACCACATAGTATTAGATGCCTATAAAAATAATACTATATTATATAATTATATATTTCTATAATTCTATTCAACTAAATATAATATTATAATATTTATAATAATATAGGTATAATAATTATATACTACTGTTGATTTATTATGACACTTAATAATAAATATGCATTTTTGATAATAATAAAATATGTTATATTACTATATAATAGGTATACCTATCCAAATATAATAATTAATAATTAATATATTTAATAGGTATATAGTATGTACAATTTAATTATATAAAACAATTATCTTATATTTGGTGGGTGTATCGTAAATACTCGTAATTCGTATGTACGTATAATTACACTTTATGAGAAGTATTAAACTATGCAATATCAATGTCAATGTGACAACGTGTAATATTATATTAAAATAAATAGGTATTATATAATGGCTTAACATAAACATATTATTATATCATTAATATTTTTTTATTACCAAATATAATTTTTTGAGCTTCAATTATATTTTATGCATTTTCATATTTTTATAATATTCACGTTTATATACTAATTAGTAATTACTAATATACCTATACCATATTATGATAAAATTATATCACGTAAGATCAATTTTGAGAAATTCAAAAAATAACCTAAATAGAAATAGATTATCAACTAGATGCAATTCTTTGAAGAAAACAAACATATGATATTGATATACATGATAATCGAACCGTATTATTTTTGGTCGACAAAATGACATAAAAAGGAAAGAAATAAAATAACACACATATTGTAATATTGTAAAAACAGTAATATTCTTCTCTTTGATCAGTATTTATATTATATATACAATATACTGGTAAAACACTCAAACGTCCTCTTAAAAAATGTTTATGGAAGATGAAAAAATAATTATAATGCTCACGTGGCTTTGCAATATTATAATATTATAATATAACATTATATTAAATATTATATAATATTAAAAATAATATAATATTATAATTAATTAATCGGAAAATATTGAAATAATAAATAATTATAATTATTATTTGTAAAGTTTTGCTAAAAATAATTATATATATATATAATTTATCTAAAAATACTTAAAAATGACATGTTTCATGCATGTAAAAATTGTGTATTAGATATATCATGTAAACTTATATTTTTTTTTGTCTTCATAGTGTACATTTCTGCATTATCTTTGTGCAATAATAATTAATGTTATTTGAACAATATTAATTATACATCTTGACAGTATCATTATTATTCAGAGTTTTTATTTTCTTAATCAATTTTTATTATAATAATGTTTAATAAACCTACATATATCATATATGTATAATATGGTATATCGTATTATATATTTATATACCTATATAATATTATATTTATATAAATATAGTTGTAATATTGATAATAACTGCAGACTGCAGTGCATTAATATTTGATATTGATTATTATAAATTACAATATTCTATAAATGATACGACATACGAATCATTAGCAAATTATATTATTTGAAAAATAAAACTATTAAAATGAATAATTAATAATTATATAATTTAGCTATATGCCTAATAATTATTATTGTATAGATTGGTTATAACTTATAACTTATAAGAGATAAGACATACCTTAATACCTATACATAAAACATAAGTACCTAGTGTACGTACACTGGCTATGCCACTATATACATAGGTAAAGCCGTATAGGTACGTTCAGATGGATATGAGAAATGAGACAATTACAATTATTAATATTTATGTAAAATTTAATTATAATCAAACTAGGTATACCTAGAACAATAATTTTAATAGGAAAAAAAATTATTATAGGATACGAAAACATGGATTAAGGTATATAGAATGACTTTATTTTATAATAATAATATATTATAATATATTACCCATTTACCTATAATAGGTAGGTATTAATATTATGTACCTATAAATCTATAACGCCTATATACTAAAATAATAATTATTAAATTTTATATTATAATATCTCGTAGAAATAATTAATACTCGAATACTATGTTGATACTTGTACTAATGGTTAATATTATAATTATAGTGATCTGCATATCATAAGGTTTTATTATTTTAGACATGAAAATTCGTAATTATTGGCACAAGTGGAATTGTGGTGACGGGTAAATAATATACCTATTAGTATATTACATTTAGTATAGCTATAATAGATTTATGGGTATAAAATAATATATTGCTATTGCTATTGTTTATTCACGGAATATGCGACAATAGGTATTGAACAGTTAAAAATAATATTATGGCGAAACATTGGCAACGCGAACCTACCTTTTACGGATTATGATCAATATATTTTATCATCGATTTACACATAATATATAATATCAGTATTATTATACGTAAGTACGTACAAATGTACAATATTACACCGATTTGGTTTCGAAACAATATTCGATATTTTTATATTATTATTTTCATGCCGCTTGCAGTATCGTGTCACATAATGTACAAGTCATGACCTTGGCCTACGCTGTGAGACCTCAGGTGTATAATCATAATCTAACTTCCAAGTATACTGTATACCTTCCAACGACCATGGACTTGAACAATGGACGATCACAAGTACGTATATTACGGTCTATACTCTATACTTGCGAGTTGCGACGCACATTCAACAATAACAATATTGGTCAAAATATCGGGTTATGTTGTGGAAATTGAAAAACAAATAATTTTATATATATATATATATGGGTACACCTATTACCTACACCGTAAATTTAATTTATATTTAAATTTTGAGAATCGTGAGTACAGTTCACTGTACACGGACATGTATGTACCTACTTACTACCTACTTATAATATACATAGTTGTTATATCTTATATACTTATATATCTTATATTCATAAAATCATAGTGTATAACTATTAACTATATTATCGTTAATCGTTATAGCATTATTACTTTATTAGTATTACAGTTTACACTTTAGAAACCTGTAAGTTCACTGAATCACAGCCCAACAATGAATAGTGAAATTACTGAAATTGTAACTACAAAGTACGAAAACGAAATTACAAAGTACAAATTAAGGTCGAGGCTGAATAGTGAATTGTAGTCACTAGTCAACCGTCAACGATATAAATGTATAATATTTCAATTTCAATAATTTATTAAATTTAAAATTAGTAAATTATATATTATTAATTATTATTATGTAATTTACATTATTGTACTTTTATGCTTTTATACTCTCGCCAGTGCAGGCGACATAAAACAGTAGGTATAGCCAACATTCTAAATTGAATGACTTTATGGCATTGGGAGTATTTTTTCTCTCTGCTGAAAAAATTAAAGTAGGTATTTAAAAAAACGTATACAACAATCATCATATAATATTCAATATCTATTTAAAACAATTTATGTCGCATTTCGTCCGCAAATGTAAAATTATGATTTTTTTTTTTTTGTGAAAAATCATATTTTCATTTTTGCCTTAATCTTTCAACTATTAGTACTCTTTATTATTATGATATGAATATATGATATATGATTTCTTTACCTAAATTTTAGTGATGGAAATTCATAATAGTAAATATAAATAATTAAATGAGATAAATTATCTATAAATATTATATATTTATTATTATATTATTATTATTATATTGTATTTCAATATTAGGTAAGTAATAAATGGGAGGTTTAAATGATTAAAATCAAATATTTATTGAATTTCAATTATTTTTAAAATTTCTTTATTTAATATTATGATTTTGGAATTTTTATTTATATATTTTATTATTTTTATATTTTATTTTTTTTTTTTTTTTTGTTTCTCACATATATGAATAATGCTGATACTTTTTTCATTAAAAAGTTCTATATTATTATTGGAATTATAATGGTTTTCAGTTGGGTCAGTGGTCATACTGTTTGCTTACAATCGATTATACGGTATAGAAATTGATTGGCTAACAATAATTATTGATAATAAATATTGATAACATTAAAACAAATAATATATTATTATCTTTGTCATATTTTTGTTTTGTTGATCGTTTTAAATTTTAATTATTAAATGTTCAAATTTTATGTTTTCTTAGTAAAACATATCAAATTATTTAAACGAATTTGAGAATTTTATTATTAATTTCTATTACTATAACCAACAAACGTGATATTTTATTAAATATTTTATCATATTATTATAAAATATAAATATTTATTTAATATAAAAAATATTACATTTTCATCATGCCTCCAATGAAACCTTTTAGAATAGGAAAGCAAAGTGGACCAAAAGGTAAATTACAATTATCTTGGTGCAGTATACTGCTTTTCTTAATAGATCTATCGTTTATATTACACTTACACATTCATTCATGATGAATGACATTTTTATTATGTTAAATGATCATGTTAAACATTGTGATATAATAAAATTCAAATTTTTAACTTAATCCTACCCAACCTTCTTTTTTTAAATAAACCAACAAGAGGAGCAGTACTGTATTGTTACCCTATTTCTCCTAATTTTATTTTTTTCAGGTTTAAAATCAACAACCCTAAGGAAGCTGCTTTTGCATTACTTCCTCAAATTTATCCTAATTTAACCTAATTTTTTCTAACCTAGTATTCAAATGAACATTCATTTTATTTTTAATAGGTATTAATGAGTTGTGATTTGTATTTTGTATATTTTAAGTACATAATATCCATAATAATTATTTAAATAATTTTATTCTAGACAAAAATAAAGGTCCAAAAAAGTCTGTTAATAATCATGATGATGATGACTTTTTTTTATATGATGGTGGACCTTCAAGTTTAAATGATAAACCAAAATCTAGAAAAACCTGCCCTCCACACTTAAAAGGAAAAGATATTGGTAATATATTGTTTAGTTTTATATAATTTATCTCTTCCAAATTTTAATTGTAATTTTTTTTCAGGACTATGGCATGCCCGTAAGAATGCAAGTATAAAAGAGGATGAAGAAATGCTTGGCATGGTAAGACCTAAAATAAAGCCTCCTCCTAATTTAAAAGGTCGTGATTTAGATCTCTGGTATAAAGAACAAAATCGAATATGGCAAAAGTCAAAAAAAAAAGAAGAACAGAAGGAATTAGGAAAATGTGTAAGTTAGTTTAAAAAATCTTTATAGTATAATATTATCAATTATTAATTATACATTTGAAAAATTTGCAAAGTTTTATGCAGATCATTTATTTTCTATTTATTTTATTTTTTTATTTAAATTATTTCTTTGAAAATATAAGTAATTTTTAACAAAATTATTTCTAAAATCATACATTTTGTTCTTTATTTTTTTTATAGTTTCAATATTTTTACCCCCATTTCTTATATGGTAAAATAATGTTAACTTTTTATTTTTAAATGATAACATACTTTTTAAATAGTAATTCTTAAAGAATATATTTTTATAAAAGTTTATTCATATTAATTTTTAAAATTCAATGAAGTAATATTTTCTGAGATATTAACGTTTTAAAATTTAAAGTATAGATAGAAAAAATTCTCTGTACATCATTATATATCATTTGTAATTATAATGTAGATATTACAGGTCACTTCCCTTATCTATATTATAGATTTTAGAATATTAATATCTCGGAAAATAGTAATTGTGTTTTGAAAACAAGCATAAATAAATTCTATAGTTTAAAATATAATATATTTTTAGAATTGACTATTTAAAATATTTATAGTAACATTTAAATATTAAAAGTTGATTTTATTTTATTATTTAAAGGATGTAGGAAGAATTATTAATCTAAGAAAAAAGTATAGAACATATTAATGTGTAATATAATTAATAATTATTAAAAGAAAATTTTAGAAATATTACTTATATTTTCTTGTATAGTGTTAAAAAAAATCATCTGTATGTATACATTATTGATCATTTGTCATAATAATTTATTATTATTTATTACTAGTTTATTAAGTTAAGAATTGAAGGTATTGATCATGTGGAACAAAAACTTCATGAAATTGAAGAAGAAATGCCAATTCCCAACGAAAATGTTAAAAACACATCTTGTAATGTGCCAAATTCTAAATTAGATGAAAAAGTTTATAGTAATCATAAGTAAGTTAATTTTATTATAATACATTTATTATTAATTATATTTTAATTTATAATTTATTGAAGTTATAGATCTCTAAATCTAATGACTCTAAAGGATGACGATGTAGACGAAAATGCTGAATATATCATGGATAGATATAAAAAATTAGAAGATTCAAAGTTCAAAAGAAAATTTTTAGATAATATAACTGGGTCTATGGAAGAAAATCTTGTTGCTTCCATTCAAAGTAATATGGTATGTTTTCAAAGTTTTTAATATTTTAAAATAATATATTAATCAATAACTATATTAATAATTTTCAGAAAATTCAAAATGATGAAACAAAAAATGCATTTTTAAAAAATGAACTTGAATCAAAATTTAAAAATCCCAAGTATAGATCTATGTGTGAGATTAGGAAAAAATTGCCTTCATATAGTAAAAAAAATGAAATTTTAGAACTTATTCAAAATAATCAAGTTATATTGATAAGTGGCGAAACAGGTATGTCTTTTCACAAATTATTTCTTGTGTAAGGCTTACATTTTTATATTTATTACTTAAATTAATTTGTGTTAATGAAATGAAATAAATTTGCCTTTGTTTACGATATATTTGATACTGATTGTTATTTTAAACTAAAAGTAATTTAATTTTAACAATTGCTTAGGTTGTGGTAAGACTACACAAATGGCTCAATTTATTCTTGATGATGCTATATTATCTGGTCATGGTTCAACTTGTAGAATTGTTTGTACTCAACCAAGGAGAATTAGTGCTATATCAGTGGCTGAACGTGTTGCTGATGAAAGAGCTGAACGTATTGGAGAAGGAAGTGTTGGTTACCAAATAAGACTAGAAAGGTATAATAAATTTATATATATACATAAATATGTATGCGTGTGTTGTGTGTATTCTATAATTTGCTGTTTTAGAAAACTGGGCCGTGAATATGGATCTATATTATTTTGCACCACTGGTATTTTGCTTCAACATATCCAAAGAGATTCAGCTTTAAATTATTATTCACATATCATTATTGATGAAATACATGAACGTGATACAATTAGTGATTTTACATTGACTATTCTTAAAAGCATCATCCCTGTTGTAATTTTATACATTAAAAATTAAACAAATGTTTAATATTAATATTCATAAATTTTTAAAAATATGTTTATATTATAAATTATTATTTTAGAGGCCCGATATCAAGGTTATATTAATGAGCGCAACATTAAATGCAGCAGCATTTTCTAAATATTACAATGACTGTCCATCATTAAATATACCTGGATTCACATATCCAGTTGAAGAGGTTTATCTTGAAGATATTTATTCATTAAATAGGTATATATATATACATTTTTTAATGACTTATGTATAATAATTTAAAATATATATATATGTTTAAAAAAGGTTTAGATATTTCCCTAAGAAATCAATTCAAAGATCACGGAAAATAAAACCTGGTGATCCGTTTCTTGAATTTGTAATTCCTTATGTTAAGTAAGTATATATAGTTAATAAAAATATAATAAAGAACATTTGTATGAATATGCTATATATTATATAATATATATATATATATAATGAAAATTTAATTCAATTTGAACAATTTTTTTTTTAATCATTGCTAATTAGTAATTAAATATTTAAAAATATCTTGAATTATAATAATGTGATGTAACGAACTGATAAACTCTATTATATAAGTTAGTTACTGTACCTGAACGAATCCAAATAAAATTATACTTATCCTGAAATAAATCAAACATTTAAATTATAGATTATTAGAAATCAAATTTGAACCAAACTATAAAATAGATTATATGAGTGAATTTAAATAGTTTTAAAATTATTACTAATATTATAGTTCAAATTAAAATAATAATTTTATATTAATTAATTTTGATAAAACATATAACAAAGCTTGTGGATATTATTTCAAATTTTATTTGTTCATTTATAATAATTAATTTAAGAAATAAATAAACATTGTAATTATAAAGTTTTAATGTTATGGTTATAGACAAATGTTTGATTTTAAATATGAAAAATTATGATTAGTTGGGATTAACTTACAAACATTTTGATCACATTACAAAAATAATTAATTTTAAATTTATAATAAAAATACAACATAGTCTAATATTAGCTTAAAAATATCAATTATAAATTTAATATCTTATTAAAACATTAGAGTAATTTATGGAAATTTATTTATATCTTCATGTTTGAAAACTATAATTAAAATGTATAAAAATAATAAAAATTATGCATTAAAAGAAAAAATAATAAGATATTTTTTGTTTTATTAAAATATATGAGTGATTTATTTGTTATTTAATTATTTGTATATATAATTTAGATACAACGTTTGACATATAAATATTAAATAATGAATATTTTGTAGTGAAATGAGACGGTTTAAAAAATATCCAGCAGCATTACTAAATTGGTTGGAAAGTCCAAATTCTGAAGATACAGATTATGAATTGATCTCAGAACTTATACATTACATCTGTAATAATAAAGAAGATGGTGCAATACTTGTGTTTCTTTCTGGATGGGATCAAATATCAAAGCTGACTAAAATTTTAAAAGACAAAGGATTTGGAAATACATGTAATTATGGTATATTAAATTTATAATATGAATGAATAATGTTAATTATATTTTTTCCATAGCTCGATATATACTAATTCCTTTGCATTCTATGTTACCAACTGTGTCTCAAAAATCAGTTTTTGAATCACCTCCTAAGGGTATGTAAAAATTATTTTATTTATATAATTATATTCGTATTTAATTTGGTTTTATAGGTATTCGTAAGATCATATTATCTACAAACATAGCAGAGACATCAGTAACCATAGATGATGTTGTTTATGTAATTAATAATGGTCGTATGAAGCTTAAAGGATTTGATGCAGAAAATAATATTGGAACCCTTAAAGAAGAATGGGTGAGTTTAGCGAATTCAAGACAACGTCGAGGTAGAGCAGGTCGTGTTCGGCCTGGTATTTGTTATCATTTATATACAAAGGGACGTGAAAAGTCATTTGATGATTATGTATTGCCTGAGATGATGCGAACAAGTTTAGAAGAAGTGATTCTTCAGGCTAAAATATTGCAAGTTGGTATGGTTACACCATTCTTGGAAAAAGTAATGAATCCGCCAGAAACAAAAGCACTTGAAGTTGCTTTAAAAGTAAGTTCCAAATTAAAATGTCTTTACATTATTAATTTCATTGTAATTATTGTAAACTGTTATTTTAGTTGTTAATAGATCTTAATGCATTAGATGAAAAAGAAAATCTTACTCCATTAGGTTTTCATTTAGCAAAATTGCCAATCGGTCCTCTTGAAGGTAAAATGATTATTTTAGGTGCAATGTTTAGCTGTCTTAGCCCAATAATGACAATTGCTGCTAGTCTAAATTTTAAAGATCCTTTTGTTATGCCGGTATGTTTTTACTTAATTCTATTATTTGTTATTAGAAAATATTTTAAAATGTTACAGGCGAATAAAGAATATCAATGTCGTGAAATAAAAAAAGAAATGGATGAAGGTCACCAGAGTGATCATCTTATGGTCACTAGAGCTATGAGTAAATTTTTACAAGCTAAACATGCAAATAGAGCATGGGACTTTTGTAGAGAAAATTTTTTAATGCATAATACTATGAATATGTTGTATGAATTAAAATCTCAGTATGCAAAGTATTTATGTGATTTAGGATTTATTAAAACTTCAAATTATTCAGATCGTGAGTACAATCAAAACTCAAATAATGTGAAACTCTTAAAATGTGTTTTGGTTGCTGGTTTATGTCCCAATATTGCAGTTTCTAAGTAAGATATGTTGATAATTATTTAATTAAAATAATTAAACTTTTACATTTTTAGTTCTAAAATTAAAGCAAATGGTAGAAAAATTTCAAAATTTGTAACTGCTGAAGATGGTAAAGTTGAAATTCATCCCAAGTCTGTGAATTCTATAGATAGTTACTATGAAAGTCCTTTGATATTGTATCATACTAAACTAAAAACTACTTCAATATTTTTACATGACACTACTATGGTTTATCCACTTCCAGTAGTTCTTTTTGCTAAAAGTCTTAAAATAACTGGTGAAAAAACTGATCATGTTACATTTTCTCTGAATCCTCAAATCAATTTTACTTGTTCATCTAGATCAGCAAATTTTATTAAGGTAAATATTATAAATATATTATTTGATAAAATTAAATACCTACAATTAACATAAATCATTAAAAATGCTATTTATATTTTGCCAAATTAAACAATTATTAAAAGAAAAAATATAATATATTAATAATTAATAAATAATTATTAATTATTAATTTATTTATTAATAAGTATTATCTTATTAATATTATATAATTCTTAATACTTATTTATATTATACTTAATATCAATAATAAATTATGATTTTTGTTTCACTATTTTTACTTTGGTATTATAACAGTTTTTTATAGATCTAAATATATTATGTAATTATTAAAATTAATATTGTCCCCAACATATATTTTTAAATATATTTTATTTATTTTTTAATTATATAATATATAGTTATTTATTAATTTATATTAATTGTTATTTGGAATTTTAGGAAGTAAGGATTAGGTTGAAATGGCTGATAGATTATTTAATGTCTCACCCCGAAGAAATTAGTTTTAATTCAACTTCAATCAGTGGAAAAGCCCTCAAGTAAATATTTTATATGTTTTGAATTAATATTATAATTTATAATTATGTCATTCAATAAACATATTTTTATTTTATCAATAAGTAATCAATAATCATTAATTGAAAGAAACATAAATTACATATACCTAAAGTTTTATAATATAAGAATATATTTTGAATTTAATATTTAATTTATGTGTAAAAAAATGTCTGATAATTATTTTTAACTTGTATTAGCTATAATTAATTAATTTTTAATTTAATATAAAATAAATGATATATTTGGACATATGACAATTTTTTGTGCGATTAAATGATTGTGGACAATTGTTCGTATGTAACAATTTATCGCAAATATTAAATATTTTATTTTAGTTTAGTTATCTTTGAGGCATTGCCCATAATTTACATCTACAAATTTCAATTATATTTTATAGGTATATCATTATATAATTTTTTTATTTTTTACAATTATACATTACATAATATTCATATTCTTTTATATAAAAAATAAATATTGAATATTATACTCATTAGTTCATTACTATTATATTATAAAACATTATATAAAACATTGAAGATTATATTATTATCAATATTTGTTATTTTAAAATGTCTTATTTTTTTATAAATATTAAATAATTATAAAATGTAGTAATTTAGTCAATTTTATATCATAAAACGCCTCTTTATCCGCGATCAATTGTCATGTACAATCAATTTTACCGCGATTAATTGTTAGTATACCAATATATTTTATATTTATATTACATTCAAAAGTATAATATCTTATACTATAAAAAATATGTTATTGTTCAACTATTGCATTTAATTCTCTAGTAGTTTTTATAATTTAACTAAATATACTAATTAGTAATCGGATAATAGAACAATATGTTTTTAATGTACATTATTTAGTAGTTTGATTTACAAGTATTTTAGATATTTTATTTATTTTACTCATTCAAAGTTTAAGTAATATGTAGATTTATATTGTTTTTGTATATTATTTTACATATAATCAATTTTGTATCTTTTCATAACTAATAATTTTTTTTCTAGACTTGTTGTTGATCTCGTTTCTGCAGAAGACCATCCTGGAGTGTTAGATTTTTCTAATGTTTATTAAATTAAATGTATTAAACACTCAATTAATTTATATATTTAATATAATAAACTGTATTACAATGTATCATTTGTTCTGTGTTTATTATAACCTATTTAATTATTTGACTTTCTATTTATTTAATAAAATCAATATTTATAATTTTTATATATTTACAATTATTGAAATAATATGAAAAATTATTATCTTTTAATTAAAATGCTGTAATGATAATTGCTGTTTGTTTTACAAATTAGAAATTGAAGGTTTAACTTTTTAAACCATATTATTTATATTTTTACAAATTTATAGAAAATAAGATTTTCTATATTATAAGTATTAACCTTCGTTGGCTGAATGACAAAAAATACTAAGTGACATTTATTGGTTATTATTTGTATGTAATAATTTAATGGTTTGGTTAATTTTTAAACAATGAATATCACTTGGTCCTCACATTTTTTCTACTATATTGACATTTATTACTAAAAATAATCTTGTATAAAATAGATCTCTATTTTATTGTGATTGATGTGTCATTTACATTTAAAATTTTAAAGTTTATTTAATTTTTACAAAATTATCACACTGAAATTTAGACTGCACATTTCGATATACCTAAATTTTCTCCATTCAACAGGCCAATATTGTTATGTCCTTTAATACAATTTATCATTTAAGTAATTCACTCTCAAAAATCCATATGGGTTATTTAGATGTAAACAATTTTTACTCTATACTTGCTAACCTTTTAAAATATTCATAATATCATAAGTAGGTATTGCTTATCTTGTAAATTAAAAATAGCTTTAATAATGGGAATACATTTTAGACTGTTCTCATACTTGCTATTATTAATAAATTGAATAGGTACACAATGATACAATATGATATGAAAATATATAGTTAAAATAAAAATATAAAGTAGATTACAATAGTACCTACACAAGAGTCAAAATATTTACTTGCACCTACTGTATTTAAAATTGTCTGTTTTTATTATGAAATAATTTAATACCTAGTTTAAACAAATTATTTTTAAATATTTAATTTTCAATAATTAAATGTAAAATTTTTCGTATTTAACCATATTAATTTTGTTATAAATTGACGTTTTAAACTCGTTTCAATGTTTGTTATTTCGCATCTACATCAGTTTCTCAACATAGCCAATAGGTAATTATGGATAAAACCATAAAACTATATACATATTATGTAGCTATAATTTTAATCGCAACTCCCATCTTTCCAACCATCTCTCCATCTTTCATTGACTCGTTGACAGTCAAATATCGGTTTGCCAATTTTCTTATTTATTTGATTGTGTATCCAACACAACCAATCGTTTAAAGTTTCTTGCGAGTTGGTTTCTGGTGGCCTTTGGATTATCCTGTATTTTCAAAAATATTTTAAGTACAGAATGTACTCGTAGATAGGTATAACATATTAAATATAAATTGTTATTTATTTTAATTTTTGAAGACAATTTTAAACATAATATGAAAGGAATTTACATAAATTATATTTAAATTAAAAAAATAAGTACCTATAAAATATGAAACTTACAACTGAGAAAAACCGTTGGCACATATTTGACAAGGATATAGTCTACTAAATAATATGAAAAAATCATTAATATCCTGTCTTTGTTCGGTGGAAGGCTCATCCGGATAATTTGCTACCATTGTATGCAGGAACATCCATGTATGATATCCTATTATATTATATAGGAATCATGTCATATTTATATACATAGGCGTGTGCACGTGGTGTGCCATGGCACACGCTGCAATTATTTTTAGAGTATGATGTACAATGTACGAATTGTACGAGTATATTGTATAAATATTACCTACATTATAATGTTTGTTATAATTTTATAAATTTTTCATAACCATAATATAAAACTTTTTATAATCAAAATAGGTACACATTATTACATTAAACACACATTCAGTCAAAAACTTGGGAGTGCTACAAAGCTACAATTATTTACCAAAAGTTGACTCGTGAACTCCCCCCTAGTTGCGTATTTACGGGGGATATATCCCCTTTAGCCTTTTTTAAAGTGATATTTTTAAAAAAAATAAAATTGTTTTTTACCCAACTATATGTCTATATCCCCTTTTGGGTCAATTTAATTTTTCCCAGTACATATTCCCCTCTTTGACAAATCTTAAATACGCCACTCAGCCCTCCCCCATATCAGTAACATAAACGAAGTAGGTATATTTTTTATGGTTAATTTTTATGTATTTAATTAATGATTTTAATGATTTAAAAAAAATTAATACCTACATTAAGTACCTACCTATCAATTTTGGATAGAAAAAAAGTACGTATAGTACTTATATAGGTACGTAGTGACATAAAATATTCCAAGAAGAATATTACGTTATCTATAATTGAAAACATTTTATATATCTGGTTTATAAATTATAATAACGTCAAGTACTACCGCATAAGTAGGTGGGTACTAATTTTTATATCCACTCAATGGATACTCGTTTTAATCACTCATTACTAGTAGGTAAGTTATAGTATCGAATGTAATACTATTACAAATATATCAAATTTCAAATTACATTTCATATTATATTCGTCGATGAGCATAAAAATTAAAAATAACAAAGTTTCAAAATATTTAGTATAGGTAGGAATAATATTAGGTATACCTACCTATACTTATTTAAGTAGAAAGATAGATTCTTAATTCAGTTTGAATTCAAAACATCGTATTGTGGTTTTCTATATTATATAAACGATATATTATTATGCAAATATGTATAATGTATTAATGTTGCGGTAATCAAATAAAATCATAATTTTAATATTGTCACGATAATAATAATATACTCACCAAGACTTTCTTTAGTCAGGGGACAATTATTGTCGTGTTCCATTATTATTATTAATCTATTTAGTTTTAATTAGTGATCTCGTATTAATTAGTTTATTATTTAATTGTGTTTTATCGTAGGTATTGTATTATGTGTATAGTGTGAAAATTTTACTTAAAATAAAAAAAAAAAAAAAAAAATCGTATGTATGGACAACGACCGCGCAATAGTTACTATAAACAACATAATATTATATTACTATTAATTGGTGCATTTATGTATAGCCAATCAACAGTCATGATAATAAATTTATTGAGTTACCTCTATATAAACTTATCAAATACCTACCAACGTTAATAAAATAATTATACCTTCAGTTAATAAAGACGCTATTTACACGAGAATAATAATTCGAGTTTTAGGCTATATCCTTATAATAGATAGGTATATTTTTTTCACGTCGACTCGTGTTAAACATTAACCGACTCCGACTGTTAAAATATTCAATTTTTTTAATATTATTATTATTATTCGGATGCGTTCAGAATGAATTTTTATTAGTTTGAATAATGGAGGTGCGATTTCTGTATATGAGTGACTTGATCAGATTTGTCTCTATATCGATTTATACTCTTCGTTATATATTTTGATTGTTTATTGAATTTTTCGTATTATATTTGAAAATGTTCACATTTTCTATGTCAGGATTTTTGTTTATTAAATTAAGCTAGTAGGTACCTAAGTAGTAATGTACCTATATATTGTAAAATAATTATATTTTAAATAGTCAAGTATTTATATTTTATAAGAATAGAATTAAATTTAAATTATATTCGAATTTCAAAATTTAGTTACTTCTAATTTATTGCCCGTTTACAATATTTTAAATTTATTATTTTATTAATTTAGTTTATTTAAATAAAAATCGCGGAAAAGACATTTAAAATATTTGTACTTTCCTATAGGCTATAATAAGATTTTATTTTTAATTAATAAATATCTAATTAACAATGATATTTCAATAGAGTTAATTACTTTCTTAGGTATAGGTATATACCTACTAATTAAAAATGATGAATGTTTATATACATTAAATCACTTATGTCACATCAGTATAGATAGTACCTACATCAAAATCAATATAAAATACGTACACATCAATATGATGCAAATTAGTAAATTTAAAAAATCGATTATCATCTAATATATAATTTTAGTTAATTTATAAAATTGTGAATTTTAAATAGTATTGTAGAATATTATATTAAAAAATAAAACTTTTTTTTTAATCATTTGACCTACAATAAAATAAAAAATAAAAAAACATGGTTATTGATTATTGATTAATCTTGTGTTTTTGTTATAGAAGTAGATGTAAAATGTAATTAAGTTGAAAACGTGTTCACCGTGCATATCAGATTTCTAAAGTTGTCTAAAGAGTAAATTGAGGATAAAATTGTATTAATAATTATTAGGTATAACGCTATGATAAAATAATAGTAATTATAGATAACGCCTAATAGTTCAACGTGTCAACGTGTGTAATTTGAGTAAAAAGAGAAAAATATGCTTTAAAATAATTACAGGTAAATAACATAAAATTCACTATATTGTAAATTGAACTCTGTGTATAAATTATAATAATACAGATGGAATCCGAGATGGAATCATTCTACGTATTATATTATGTTCAACATAGAATAAGCGTGTAATAATTTAAATATGTTAAAAAATCAAACTATATTTGAAAAATATTATGCTTAAACCTATCAATAGTACACAGACATGAGAAATGTCATGTCTGACAGCAGAGTACAGTTGAAAAAATTTACAAAACTTGAAAAAAAATTAACATATGCATTGTAAACTTTCTAAATGAATTTAAATAGGTAGATACTATTTGTAGAAAAAAAAAATGTTATATTTTATGTTTAACTATTATTTAAACTATTTTAAGTACTTCAAAATTTTAAATTTGACGATTACTTTAGAATATCTTCATTACTTGACTTATAAGTGGTTATTATAACTCAGGGCTCAAGCAGTTATATAATAAAGTCTTCTTGGACGAATTGAGTTATGTTTCAGTCAAGAATATTACTACTACTCGAGTATTCGACAAATAAAAATAAGTTTTTTAGAAAAATACATATTCGTTTATTTTCAAATCGTAAATCATTGTATATAATATGTAAAACAACTGATGAAGGTTCATAATTTTTATAGTAGGTATTTCTCATCAGATATGTATATAAAAAAAAATACGGGGAAAAAATTAAAACAAAATAACGATAAGATTATGTATGAAAAAAAAAAGTAAACAGTAAGATCTAATATTATATAATGTATAAAGATAATACTTATATAATATTAATAAACCTAATATATTGTAATAGTATATAAAAACGAAATTCTTATAAGTATAACTATAATAGTGCTTTTTGGGGTTTATTTTTTTTTTTATTATTTTACAATATTACAAACGTAGGTATATAAGTAACACACTATATATTTTAACAATAATAATTTAACACTAATATCATAATGTTTTTTTTAAATTTTTTGTTAAATCTTTTTTTAATTTTATATAATATTATATAAGTACAGTTTTAATATAATAAAATATGCGTTTTTAAACTAATATCGTTTAATTTGATTACAAAAATTGAATGTTATAATAATATATTTATATATATATTATATTATATAGATTATAGTATGTGCTCCCTCCACTCCTATACTTTTCCAACGATTGCAATCATCGTCGGATATGAAAATTTATATTCCAAAATAGTATTTTCGACTTTCGTTCTTATACCGCGCAATATTCATTATTCAAAATCAATTTTATAACTAATATAGTAATATAATATGTATAACACGTTGATCGGTGAACGGCCATTGGCATAATAAATATATTATTATTATTATTATTATTAGATATTATTTTAATGACAATATTTTTTTTTTTTTTTAAATAGTTTCGTACAAGGTAAAACAATATTACGTTAATTATAAACGTTATAAAATATTATTACCATCGGTATTTTAACGATTATAATAAAAGTTTTATGTTATCGGTCGTTAAATCCGCGCGATGCATCCGAAAAAGTAAAAACGAGCAGGTTGCGTAATATTTCCGACGAAAAATTTAAAATTCCACACGCGTACCAGTTAGCAGAGAAAGCGAAAACGCGACATTAACCGCGGTATAATAATAACATATTATTGCGTTTAATATAATAACAAAAATAATAACAATATATTGTTCGGACGCACAATTACTATATATGCGCGCGCGTGTGTGTGTATATAGGAAAACCATAAGACGTTAATAATTTTTATATGGGAAACGGCCGTCACCGGAAGAACGTTTCCGGTTCACGTTCTTCGCGCGAAGACGCGGTCGAACCACACTGCACTTTTCGAAATCGGAATAATATTTGAACACGTTTTATTTTAAAGTTCAGGACGTTTCGCCCACTAGATAGGTACTTTCTACACCGTTCTGGTCCGTCCCGATTCGCGGGTCACTGATTATGAATAATAATAACTATAGTATATTATAATTATAATAATAATAATAATAATAACATAATTTTACAATAATATGTGCACCTATTTATTCTATATATATTTATATAATAATATGACGTTACGTTATCATGACTATTATAAATTTATAATATAACTAGCGCGCGCACCCAATCTAATTATAATATAAGGATATTTTGAATATAATATATATATATATATATTTTTTATTTTTTATTGGAATATTTTTAGATTTTAATTCGTTTTTGCACATTTTGAATTTACATGTCACGCGTGTCAGTACTGACTACCGGGGCCGCTTGGTGCACCGTAACCGGTGGACGGGGACGGAGATCCGTATGTTTCCGAAGGGATCGACGGTGAGGGACTGGCTGGTGCCCCGTACTCGGACGCCACGGAATTGGGATAGCCACCTTCTTGTTTCTGAAAATTTCATCAATAAATATATTAGTATTATAATAAAATAAGAATTTTACACCCCTCTCTCCCACAAAAAAAAAAAAAAAAATGGTGTAAAGGTTTGAGATCGGTGGACGAATTTCGTTTATTTGTATATAGCTGAAAGATGTATTAAATATTAATTATTAAGAGTTGGAGAAAGACCCAGGTCGTGGTAAAAGTATAATATGTATACTTCTATAATATTATTAAGTATATACTCGTATATAAAAATGTTGTATAAAATTCCGTGTTCTTAGGAACTCACGTTCGGAAAATGTTCGACGTCGTACTCATAAACGTTAATTTATTTATTAAATTTAAACAAGTTATCACACGTCGTATTTATAACGCGTTGCATTAGTTTTCGTAGGTACTCTATTATTTTGTTCGTTTACGCGCAGAAGACGAAAGTTATAACCGCTGTTCTGTTTGCGACTTTGCGTAAAAAACCTAACCACCGGATTTTGTGAAAATAATATTATAATATGTGTAATATACTAATTAGTAATTCAATATATTGTGTAGTTTTGAACATAAACGAAATACTATCTCAAACCAACCATTTTTTGGTAAAAAATGTAAAGAAATTTTTTTTTCCCCCGCACACTTACCTGTGTTTTGTATCTGATAAAGTAAACTTCCGGTTTAGAAGGTTGCGTTGGCGCCGGAGTGGGTATGTGGATCTCGGGTGCCTCGTCCGGTTTCTTGACCAGTACGTAGATGAGAGTCTTTTGCTCGGCCGGCGGTGCGATGGCCGGTATGTCCGGCACGGTTGGCGGCGGCGGCGTTGGCGCCTTGATGAATACGATTTTGTAGTGTTTCTGTGGCGGTGGTGGTGGCTGGACCGGCTTTTTTGGCGCGTAATACGTGGGCTCTGGCGGCGGCACGTGCACGTACACGTGCTTATGGATGACGGGGGCCTGTTGCGGCGGCCCGTACATCGGTGGCGGCCCGCCGCTCGGGTACGATCCACCGCTGCTGCCACCACTGATAGGCGCCGCATAGCTGTCCAACTGAAGCCCTGAGTAAAGGCCGCCGCCGCTACCGCCCCCGAAACCAGTCAGCGGAGCTTCGGGTCGTCCCAGACTCCGACCGACTGCCAGCAACACCTATATTATAATATTATATTAATATTATGTAACCATACGATATAATATTTTTAGTAACTATAAATATAACGATATAAGATTAAAGATTGTATAATATTACTGTGATAGAAATAATATATTGTAAATTATTAAAAAAAAAAATCTAAACTATTTAAAACTGTTTATTTTAAACGACTAAAACGATTTTCGTTCATTAGCGTAATAATAATTAATAATATTATAATAAACTATGATATACCTACACGTAATGAAATTCAATTATATTTTGCGAGCGTCTAATTAGTTATTTTTCGGTTGTGCCTGCATAATATATCGCACAGTCGTCGATTTCCAGACGATAATAATAATAATATTATTATAATGACGATAGTTGCAGTCTTTATTTTTTTTTTTATCAGCGTGTACATTGTGTAATGTATGACATTATTCGACTGTCTGACGGTATAATTATTATCGTATTACATTGTTATATGCATACGCGCGGGCGACGTTATCCCGGTAGAATTTGGTTGTAATATGATTAATTTTGGTTACCCAACTATCACGCGTCGAGGATCACGCGGACACGATCACCCGTCCGGAAACTAGAAACGTCCGGCACGATAATAATAATAATAATAATAATAATAATATGCTACTTCACTGGCGGAACACGAGTTTTATACACCATAACAACGATAATTATTATTATAATATCGAAATAATTATAATAATATTCTTATTATAAAACACATTCCGAGAGACTTATATAATAATAATTAACAAAAGATATAATATAATAATATTTTAAATTATAATAATATTATTATATTATGCTGTCTTCGAGTCGTCACGGATAATTCGTATAATTCAAAAAACGAATTCTGAACCAACAGTCTTTCGACGTGATCGCTCCGATTAATGAAATATAATATATGAATGTTGCTACTCATTTTGGAAAAAATTGTAAATTTCATTTCATTTTTTGCCCAAGATTAATATTTATTTTTTATACAAGACTATACTATTAATGTATTTAAAGATAATTATTATATTTATGATTTATTATGACCAAATCAGACATTTTTATTACCCAACTCTCTTTTGGGTCACGACCCATGCAGGAACCTTTGAATTGTGAGGTTTTTTCATAAGTATATGCGGTATATATCGGTCGGGCGAACGTCAAATATTGTTCGGTTTTCGTATCTCGAATATCGTTTGTACGTTTTTTGAAGAAAAAAAAAATATATCGCCTTAGGAATTTTTAATTTGTGTTAATATTTATTATTTTTAGTTGAATTTTTTGAAACGGAACGGCGCAAAATTGACTACGATTTCAAATAATATACTTTTATGATGATTGAAATAAAAAAAAAAATTTCCGCCCAGAATATATGAGAATTATTGCTAATAATATATGTATTATGTATTATGTATTATGTATTTATTACGCGAAACAGAGAAAAATGCGACATCCGTTCTTTTGCAAAATAATTTATTCGGAAGAAACGCGAAAACGGACAAAAACGCGATAAACGTGCGCGTATATAATAAAATGTACAGTTGACGTAGGTAATTTTATATTTATACACGTAAACGGACGGCGAGAGCGAGACGATCATCTTAATAACACGCGACGTATTTATTAATCTCGTTCTCGGATTCTGGGCGACATTTTGTATTATTATTATTATTAATATTTGTTGTCATTATAATATAGCATGCACGTATGTTCGGAATATTTTCATGTTTTGTAAAATTCGATTCGACGCGTCGTACTCTTAATATAAACTAACACACGACGATTTCGAAGGGACGGAAAAAAATCATACTTTATCAATTTGGTCCAGAATATTTTTATACATAATATATATAAATATAATTTCATAGAATGCGTTACATTTTTAACGCGTGTTAATGGTCTAAAGATAAACGATTTAATATTACAAGTATATTATATTTTATTTTATTTTAAAATATAAATTTTACAAATTTTAAGATATTTTCGTATCGTGATTCGAAATAAATCTAAAGCAAATTTTTCGTGTAGTAATTTTTTTAACGCTATAGTATGTTTCATCATGAATTCATGTTAATGCGCGACTTTTGATATCCCGTTTGACTTTTGTTCGGCTTCGGGTAAATATTATTATTATATTCATCATAACCATTTCGTCCGAGGTATTATAATAATAATTTTATTAATAAATTTATTTGATTTTAACGAATTTCGAGTCGGTGTTCGATAAAACTATAAAAGTAAAATTTTACGGAAGTTCGTGTGAAAATTGGACGAAAGATAAATTGTCGAAAAGAAAAATCGAAAGATAAAAAAAAAAAAACAATTTTCAATTCCATTATAATTACACTACACGTAACTGTAAAATTTGATAAAATAATAATGTAATTTCGTGTCCGACGTTCATAACGAGCTGTGTAAAACCGATATGAAATACAAAATGTCGCGATTGTCCAAAATTTATTGTGAATTTTTTTATTTCCTCTTTGATGGACGTCCGATTAATACGGTCCACCGGTGGAGATTGGCATTATAATAACGCGTATTATGTTATTATTATTATTTTTATCACTATACCTGTAGCGATAACGGATTTATGTCAACTACATTGTAATGTAAATAATATTATATCCGACTTAGTCGGAAGTAAAAACGTCGCGATAACAATGTTGTATAATATCATTATTATATTGAAAAACCGTGCGGACGAATATCTAATAATGATATCATTATTATTATCAATTATGGAGTAATATTATATTGTAGTTGACCGCGTTTGACCGTATATTACGACTCAGACGAGTGTGTAATTTGACGATAAAAATATAATATAGCCTTTTGGTTTTGGCTTGAATTTTGAAAACACTATGTAAAATTATTTTTCAAATTTAAACTCGACGGTAGATTATAATATAGTTATACTCTATTTCGGTAATTTTCCGATTGTTATATGTACTATTCATATAGTTTACATGAATTAAGTTACTTTAAGGTGTTTATAAATATGTAATATTATTTTTAAATTATATTAATTAACAGTTTTAATCGCACGATGACTTGAAAATTATAGGAGTGAGTACATATTTCACGTTCGAGAAATAATTAAAAAATTGCAGCTATAATTATAAAATAACAAATATTAAATATGGTTATACCTACTAATTTTCGTAACTTTATTACTATGTAGGTACCTACTAACTTTGTAGGTTTTTTGGTAGCGATTTTAAGACAATGGAAAAATTTTAAATTTTACTTGTTTTTGTCTTAAGACTTTGAAACGCAACCGCAGAATATTACCGTATTTTTGCAAGTAATAATAGAGATAAGTTATAAACTATATAAGTTATATGGTCTTCGTTAATAAATTATGTAACTATTTGACTAGAACGTTGTGTTTTATTAGATTTAATTTAGAAAAGTTATTAGATACTCCTATATTGGTCTAAAACTCTAGAAACAGAAATTTGAGACATTCGGGTATTTTATTCGGAATCGCGCCACAGAATTTAACTTCGGATCAAATCTTTTAGACTTCAATGGACAAGGATAACATTTATTGGCATTTATAATATGCGCATTTTAATTTGAAATAGAAATAAAATACAAGATCAATCATTTTGAATTTTATATATTATATACTCGTATATAAAAGGAATCGCATTATTTTCGTATAAAATACAAATATCAAAACAAATAGAACTAATAGTGCACGCTTTCGGATTTTAATTTCATTAATGCGCACATTATTGGTTTTTATACAAAGATTTACAAAAAAAAAAAATTAGTCTGAATTTTAAACGAATATATTATTTCTTATTGAATTCGACATCGTCAAAGAGTATTTTGAAGTAGGTGAATCTCTCGACATCTCAAAGTCAAAACATTCCGATCATTTTACGTAGACGCAAACGTAAGTAACTTTTGACGTTGTTATTAGATATTATAATATATATTGTACTAAAAATAAACTGAAGACAAGTAATTGTTTTTCTTTTGGATCGAGAACAAAAAATGCATAATTATACAAATATTAATTATACGATTAATTTTTAATGAATTGGTTTTTCTCTAAGAGTCGCTAAATTTTATAATTATATTAGAAAATCAATAATTCATTTTTATATGAATACTTTGTTTTGTCTTTGAAATTCAGTTTTATTTAATAATATCGTCAGATAAGGCTAGATAATCTATAACAGTATAACGTATTAATAGTGTATATAATCTCGAAATAAACGCGTACGGCAGGTAAATATTTTTTTCTCAATTTATTAAATAATTATTTAGCTAATTTATTGTTAACAGTTCTCTTGTAATCTATAATAATTATTATATTATTGACTTATTTGAAATGCAAATATTATTCCATTGAGATAGACGAAAAGGATAAAATACGATCAACAATAATATTTTTGTTTTACCATCAGGTAATTATAATAATATATACGATTAATAATTTTATATACGTACAATTTGAACGAAATCAAAAATTGTATTTTCTATTATTCGTCCGATTTCCTACATTATATTATTACATCACGCGTCGGTGTTATTATTATTATTATAATTATTATTATTATTATATACTGCCGTCTCTTGGTCTTTATTGTGTAGTAAGCGCACGTATATACGAAATTTAAACTTAACGAATTTACAATATATACATAAAACTAAACGTGTGAACGGGATACGATTTTTTTTCTTTCTCTCTTAAAAAAGAAAGTATATAATACAATATTATAATAATATGATATATTTAATTAACTTATTATTATTATACATTGTGTCGTCACTGCGTCAGAATTGACAATAAAATTGCGAGAGTGTCTTTGAAATGTTTTAGTATGCAGTTTACAACGCGAGTATATAATACAATAATAATATATAACATAACCTATAATACTGCCATACCGGTAAAAAATAATAATACCTCAAATTAAGAAGTTTCAAATTATTATTTATATAAAATTAATAAAACCGATCGAATTCGATATATGAGTATATTATTATTATTATTATTATTATTATTATTATTATTATTATTATTATTATTATTATTATTATTATTATCAGGCACTACCTGTGCGAAAATTCTAAATTCTATGTTATAATACGTATCTCGCGGACGATCAGTAATAAAATATATTAATCCTAACCTATTATAACCTAACCTAGAAATACGTATTACTGTATTAGAATAATATAATAATATGAACGATGTACATTCGAATGGAAATCGCGCATAGAATGTTACGTAATAAGAAGTGCGAAAAATCATAATAGTGATAAACAGAACAAAATAAAATATAATAAAATAAAATAAAATAAACAAACGACCGTTCGAGGAGACAAAAACTGCGGCCTATTAAATGCGCGCGGTTTTGTTTTCCATTCGTCATCTCGCCGCGGTTTGTACCAGCGATACCGTGACCAATCCATCGGTCTCGCGATCGCGAAAAATTCAAATTTTCCGCCGTGTGTAATTGACCCGCAAACACTATACGTATACGGTTAGGTTACAATGTAATATTATAACGTAAAATAATACGACGGAATAAAACTAGACGCGCGACCTCATCTTGCACGATTATAATAATATTATTATGTTCACGATGTATATAAATATTGGTCGATTTCACACGATATACATAATATTATTACTATACTTGGTTATATTATTAAAAATTCAAAAACGTTTTTTATTTACACACGTTTTTTGCATTTTTTCGTATCATTCATTTATTTTAATAGAATATTTTCTCGTTAGAACGATTTTTATTTGATTTTTTTTAATATCACGCGGGTTCAAAATATAATTTAAAGTAATATATTATTATGTATCCTTATAATTGTTCATCGTAGTAGTTCTTCGCTGGTGAAAGTCTAATAACAATAATAATAATTGACATTTTACACGAAACAATAAACGTTTCCGCGGAGACTTAATCCAATTTAAAACCTTTCCGAAAACACGCCTCCATATTTGACTTTTATTATACTCGCGGTTTTTACTCGTGAAATGATAATAATAATATGTCGTTATCGCAGGACAACCGATAATAACCGTTTAGATTCTGTTTTCATTCCGAATAATATTATTATTATTTTTTCTCGTTCGTCATCGTAAGTGCTCTAATGGCCGGATATCGGTCGGATGGGAAATCGACTATTGCCCGCACCCAAAGAAAACACAATTCACTCTGTCTCGAAGTCGAACAAATAGAAACTGTTGATTGTGCGTCGAGTACTTTTCGTCATTATACGTCGATTTCTATTATGTAAAGATAAAGACAGAAAAAAAAAAGAACGAAAACGTAAACGAAAATACAAAACGAACGGGATCTTGTAGTTTAAGCAAAATTTTAGATTTTTAAACACCAATTTGTATTATAATAATTAAATTATGTTATAATAATACGATTGCAACGCTGGTTGTAAAGCGGTAGAGGAAATACGATTTAAATTTATTAAATACTCAAGATGTGTATACATTTATTTTGTAAATTGTACAAATGTCACTTTATTTTTTTTTTTAATTATCGAAATATTATATTACAAAAACATTATTATTAAAGTATTTTTATTTTGCATCGAGTTAAAAAAATAGTAATCGAACGGCGTGTCGTATAGGCAAAATCGGTACATCAGTGTTGTATATTTTTAATAAAGTATAATTAAAGATACAATATTTTACTATATTACACAATATAATAATTATTTATTTATTTATTATTAATTAATATTATTAAGTATTCCATTTTATTTTTATAACTTGTAAATATACTGAATTCATTTATTATTCATTTGTAATTAATTTTGTTTTATTTGTATATATTATTATAATATGGAACAATATTTTAATAACGTTTTGATAATAATAAATGGTTAAATATAAATAAATTTTGATTAAGAAATGTATTTTCTCTCATCAAATTTAAATGATTATTAATATTATTATTTATCATTGTTTATTTAATGTAATTAAAATTTACGGCTAAAATTATTATTACGAGATAGTAAAACAATTTCTATTATAAAATGACTAAATAAAATAATATTATTTCATCCGATTCATTAACTTTAATTGTAAATTTATTTTTATTTAACATATTAAAACATAATATTATTGTGTAACATAATTATTGCAAAGTATTATTGTTTCAAAATGTTATATTATCCAACTAAAATTTTACAAGTATTAGTTTAAAAAAAAAAAAAAAAAAAAAAAAAAACAGCATATATTAAGTTAAAACGTGTTTATTAAATTCATTTAATTTATAGAATATAAAACCAATTGAAAATAAAATACGAAAATTTTTATTTATTGAATTATAGTTAATATAATTGATAGTTTTATATTCAAAAACGTATAAATTATTTTTAAAAACTGTTCAGGATACACGAGGTTTTATTTCTTTTTGTATACCGATATAATTTTCACATGAAATATTAAATATATTAAATTCTATATGTTCGATGATGTATAGTTGAGCGAATTATTGAGGTTGCTATTTAATTTAGCTGGTGTGCCAGTTGGAAAATTTAATTTAATGAAAAAAATAAACTCCAGTTTATACATAGAACTTAGAAGACTCTGTTAACTTTATAAAGTTTGTTTTCGTTTCGGCCCTTTAAATCATAATAATAACAGTATATAACATGGCGAGTTTTATCCCTTCGCTTAGGTGGGTAATCCAATACTTCTTCCCTTCCCGTTCGATATTGTATTTACTATGTTTTTTTTTTCGGAATATCGTAAGTGCGTCCCATTTTCTTAATGACAAAGCAAATAGACAGGGACTGATGGTGGTAAAAGGAAATTGGATACGGTTTTGCGAATTCCGGTAAATTACAAAACGTGAAAACTTTTACGATGATTTGACGTAGGGGCTGACGTAAGAATCGAACGCGTGTATTGGGAAAACTATTAAAGCAATGTCACAGTACCGCGTAATTGATATTATTTCGACTAACGCGCGAAAATCGTTAAATTCGGCGAAAAATAATGTCGAATTATAGGTATAGGTTTCAAATCTGGAGACGAGACGTATTATATTATTATTATTAAATAATAATATAATATTTTATTTCATTTCACCGCAAGAAATGATGTTAAAAATAATTGAATTCTGTTTATGAGCGTGTCGGGTTACCGGATTTCGGTCGCGTCTGGTTATCTTTTCTGTTTAATACTAACCATTACCGCAGAATACCACGTGGCCATCGCGTGAAACTCCTTTGACTGATGTGATGATACTATATACTATATTATGTATTTTGTAAAAACACTTCACGTATTCGCGAAAGAAACGGTAAAAAAGAGAAAATACGAAATAAAAACTAATACGATATTCCGAGTTGTAACGACGAGAACCAGAAGATGAAAAAAAAAAGTACGTCAATTAATTATTATTGTTATAAAATAAAAACAAAAACAAAATATTAATTTTATCCGCGAATCGTTTTACAACTGTGATACTGCTATAACACGACACATTGCTCCGGTGCGCAATTGAATATCACTCGGTCCATGATCCGCTTTCACAGCACTTTTTATATAATTTCTCCTTCCATCCCGCCCCACCATTGTTTCCCCTAGCGTATTATTACCACAACAGTGGTAGTGGTCACATTTTTTCCACCGTATCATCCGTAATAAACGACCGACCCGGGTTTAATAATAATTATTATTTATTCATTTCTCAAACAAAATAATAATAATAATTAAAAATTACATACTCGCCACGATGGCGTGTGCCAATACAAATTATACGGTTACACGTACGTAATGCGTATACGTTGTTGGGCGAAAGGTTAATAATATTTTTCACTCTCGTTTTTATCCCACTGCCAAATTCGCACGTCGAATCGTTTTCCATTTATTATTGCGAATCTTCGTTTTTGCAGTTTACGAAACTTATTATGGACACTATATGATTGTTCGATGATGTTCTCCAGAAAAACTCATATTTTTACTTATTAGTTTATCACTATAATACGATTTATTATTTAATTATTTATGTATATTAATCGTACATGTTTATAATTTTATACGTAGGGCTCATGTTTATTTAAATATTTGATATAATATTATTATATAATAATGTAATATTTTATTTTTGTATTACTGTTTTTACTTTTGTTGTATTTATTTGTACCCGTTCTAAAATTCAGATTGGCGTTAATTTATAAATAATTATATCGTTTTCAAATATTCGTTCTTAAAATACGTAAAACGACGTTGTATAACTGACTAAAATCATATCGAAAGGATTCGAGACGATATTTTTTGTAATTACTCATTTTTATTTTTAAACTTTGTAAACATTTTTTAATTTAAATTTGACGATTTACTAAAAATATTTGATCGTTGCTTTCAATAATATTCCAACGATTAACTATATACATAGGCGTAACTAGAACATTAGGTTAGGGGGGGCTAGAGTCCTAACCATTTTCCCTGGCATTTTTCTTAAGTAACTACCCTTTTCGAATATCGTCCTATATATATATAAACTATATAAGTACAAGGAATTACATATTAGTACATTTATTAATTTATATTATAATATTATTATCATACTAATTATAGTCCTTAACATTTAAAATATATAAATATAAAATTCAAATATGTAATTATATGCATATTGCATATTTATAATTACAACACTCATACACTATTAAATTTGTTAAAAAAATATATACCTCTTAATTAATCCTTTAATAAATAAAATCGTCTATCTTTTGCAGCAAACTCATTTAAAACTTGTTCAATGTCAACTAAATTTAAAATATCTCTTTCAATATGTAAATCTGTCTTGCTGCATACTAGACCTAACCCACGTTTTAATTCATCTAAAAAATCTCTTCTCTTTAATAATAATTAAATTTAAACTTATAGTTAATATGACATTTTTGTAATAATATTATAATATTTATATTCAACAATAAGCTTTATAATGTAAACATATTCTATTATTTTCGTCTAATTATGATTAATCATATTTGTTTTCCAAATTATATTTTTTGTCATTAAATTATTTTGGAGGGCTATATATAATGATGACCCCCCAAGCCCCTACCTAGTTACGCCTATGACTATATAATATTTATATGAGTGACTATAGAATATTGCAGCGTTTTCGTACATTATTCATTTGGTTTTACATTAATTTTGGAACAATATACGAATATTTATAGACCTGTACTGCATACTTCTATAGTAGGTATATATAAAAAAAAATATCATTTTTTCCAAACTCAATTTTGGGCGAAGATTCGATAAAAAAAAAACAAGTTAGTTATTTGTATAAATGCGTATAATAATTTACCTATGTATTTTATCTGAATGTAAATGTAATGGTTTAAGTAAAAAAAAAAAAAAAACATATAAGTAGCTAATAATATAATATACAATGCACTGTGTGTAAATTTATTTAGAAATAAATTTTTGGGAAAAAAATGATAAAAAAAATTCATTTACATTCTATATAGTATCGAATATAATGATAAAAAAAAAAAAAAAAAAAATGTATAAATAATAATAATAAAATAATTTATTCATCCAATGTCACAATAATTATAAGCGGGGCGAACAACAATTTTCACCGGCCCGTTAAAACTAAGAAGAAAAAAAAAAGGACACAGATAATTTCGGATAAGTATAATTATTTATAATAAAAATAATAATCATATTATTGTCGTCGTTGCGCGTTCGATTTCGTTTTCTACTTTTTTTTCTTCTCGCAATCAACTCAACGAGAGCATGTGTATACAATACAATAATAATAATTAATGTAGCCTATATTATATTTTCGGACTGTAACGAATTTGTTTTAGAGGTTTTCCACGCACACGACGCGAACTATTGTTCATCGAAAATTGGCTTATTATCCGTTGTTTCTATTGTGCGTGATCGATCCAGAGGCCGTTCGACCTGGCGCCTGTCGTGATCAACTACTGAAGATTACGTTTGGGCGCGATAATAATATACGGTAAAAAAAAAAAAATATATATATATACAAAAATAATAAAATAAAATGTAAATCAATCGGCGGCATCGGTCGCGGACGTTGTATTAATATGCATATTATTACTATTTAATCTATTTTGAACTATCGCCGCGTTGAAAACGATAATACTATATAATATTATACAATGGAGGAAAAATTATGATTTTATTTTTGACATCGTCTTGGAATAAATAACGTACGGAAATAAAAATAAAATAAATAAAAGTAAAATCATTAAACTGCGGCGGACGTCGATCGGACATCGGTGATTTTCGATTTCGATGCAGACGTCGTCATCACGAACGCTTTGTCGTCGTTCCTCGGAGACTTGTTGTCGCTGAATTTTACATGTCTGCGGTCTTTCGCCAGAAACAAATCGTCGTCGTCGCCGTCGCCGTCGCCACCGCTCACTTCCTGCACTTCCTGAGGACGCGTGTAACGGTGCGCACCGTTGTTCTCGTACGCGATGTCACCGCGGGCCGGATAAACGGAAACGCCGGACACGTTGCCGTTCAACGCCGATTTGACGTCCTCTTCCGGTTGCGGATGTCGGTTGAGATTTCTACTCGTGTCCTCCTCATCAGAATACACGGCGATCGGCTGTGTGGTGGACGTTGTTTGCTTCGAGCCGGGATATTCATCGCCGAATGGTTGCGATTTCAACTGCGTTTGTAATTGAAACTGCTGTTGAATTTGCGGTGATTGCTGTCGATATTGTGGTGGATATAACACTGAATATTGCGGTTGAAACTGAGGTTGAGGTTGTGGTTGTAGATGCAACTGCGATTGCGGTTGCGGCTGTAGATGCAATTGCGATTGCGGTTGCGGCTGTAGATACAATTGCGGTTTTGGTTGCGGCTGTAAATGCAATTGCGATTGTGGTTGTGACTGTAGATGCAATTGTGGTTGTGATTGCGGCTGTAGATTCAATTGTGGTTGTGGTTGCGGCTGTAAATGCAATTGCGGTTGTGGTTGCTGCTGCAAATTCAATTGCGGTTGTGGTTGCGGCTGCTGATACAATTGCGGTTGTGGTTGCGGCTGTAGATGCAACTGCGATTGTGGTTGTGGCTGCTGATGTAATTGTGGTTGTGGTTGTGGCTGCAGATGCGGACGCAGTTGTGTAGGTCGTGGGGTCCACGGGTAATGTGTGGGTTTAGAGTAATTATTATCGTACAGGTACTGCAACCAAGGTACGGCCGTCTGTTGTTCTGTATTAACGTAACCAGTCATTAAGCGTTGATTTGGGTACTGCGTATTTTCCAAAATCGTTGGTCGTGGGTTTCCGTAATCCGCGTTTGGCCCGTTGGCGTAAACTTCGTTCGACCCGTATCCCCTGTTGGCCGGATTGGTTAACGGTGGATAATTTAGACCGGTCCAGCTGTGTACTGGATACGGCACAGGATAGTAATAGATCCGCGGCAAGCACTCGACCTGTGGCGGTAAAGATACAGTCGTGGGTTTTGTGGTCCAGGGTTCTGCGGTCGAAGAGATTGTGGACACGTATCCTGCAGGTGACGGTTTTGCGGTTTCATATCCGGTAGTAGAATGTACAGTGGTCACGTATCCTGCGGGTGACGGTTTTGCGGTTTCATATCCGGTAGTAGAATGTGCAGTGGTCACGTATCCTGCGGTTGTGGGTCCCGTGGTTTCATATCCGGCAGTCGAGGGCCCTGCGATCGTAGTGTGTGTTACACTACTGTGATTGGGTACTGTAACGGTAGATTTTGTGTCGTCGACGTATACAGGTATAATCGTTGAGGTTTCTGGCCATTTCTTCTGCTTGAGCTTTGTTTTGATCATATGGATTTTTTCGATCAGTTTGTTCTTGATCGATTCCACTCCAATCTTAGCGTCTTCCAATATCGGATGAACAGGCGTAACTGTTTGAGGCTCGACCGGTGCTACGTTGCCAAACAGCCATTCCGTGTTCATGTCCTTCTCGTATTCTTTTTCGTATTCTTTTTCCGCGGTTCCGCTATCACTATTGGCAGTCTCAACTACGACCCCGTCGCTTTCGGCCTTGTTCCCGTTGCCCGTCCCTTCTGGAATCGGAATTCCATCGGGCATCAACGGTTGATCGACGCAATCGACTAGTGTCGATTGACCAGAGTCCGTCCCGTCTATCAATCCGCATTTGTACACCACGTAGGTCCGTTCGTTGTTCGAAGTCGCCGGTGGTGATAAATTATTCAACAGCGATTTTAACATCGTCAATGGTTTTTCACTCTCCGCGCGTTGCGTCTCGTACAAAACGAGAGCCACGACCATCAGCAGTCGTGTCACTTTCATCCTGAAACAAGGACAAAAATCGTTAATATTAACGTGTTTTTATTCATAAATTTACATGTTTCATGTTTTTAATGAACGATGTACCACATAATATGTGTAATATCGCGGGTTTTGTATATAATATTGTGTTTCAGAAATTAGTTTATATATATATTTTAATCGAAATTGAAATATAAAATAGTATATACTCGTAGTTCGATATTCAATAGGTATATTAGTCATTTTAGTCATAGATAAATATTTCTATATATTTTAAATGTGTAATTGAACTAAAAGATTACGAATGGAAAATTTAAAAATGTATTACTTTCGATTCGACGAGAAAAATGAAAATGAATAATAAACACGTGGATTTAATAATTATTAGGTATTATATAATAAAATTACGTAATATTATATATTCAGTCGTTTTGTGTAACAATCTAATATAATTATTAATTGTTTACTATTTAGCAATATAATTTTTTTTTGCAATATGAATTTAAGGATAAATTGTTACACAATTTTACTCGGAGGTTGGAAGTAATATAAATATAATACGTTTTCCAAAATATTATTACCTGTTGTAAAGGAAACGATTTTATGATATTTAATTTATTTTATGTGTATTTTGTTTCTCGTAATAATTATGTTATAATATTATTTAGTATACGCAGTAGGTAGGTATAAATGGTATCCCGACAAAATATCGCGTGACCAAAATATCGTAAAGAAATAATATAGCCGTACATTATTATCGCGTCTGTAAAAAGATCAAGACAGTCAGTTGGGCTGAAAGAGTAAAGAAAGTAGTAGCAGATTATCATAATCGATAAATGAAGATATCTTCAATTCTTCAAAGTATTTCACTGAATATATACTTCCATTCATATTCCCTTAATATTTATACATGTTTAATTTTTTTAATAATCATTATATATATCAATTTTATTATATTATACTTATTTTTATCATTTTTATCAAATACTATATGTTAATATAAATTATAACAATATTATATGCTTGAAATATATTATTTATTTATAATTAAATTACTGCTATATTTCATGCCGGCTAGTATTATACTGGCGATAATTATTCCATGCGATATAATCAAGACGGCCATATTATTTCTTTACGATATAAAATGGTCACGCGATATTTTGTCGGTGATTCGGTATAACTATAATTAATATTTAAAACAATTTAAATATATCAACTAACGGCCATAGGCTTTTAATTAAAGTAGGGTAAATATACTTTGATTAATTCAATAGGATATTTTATTTTTCGTATTATTATTATTATTATTATTATTATTATTTTTGAAAACGTTAAATTTCACACGTAACAAAAGTAATATTTACGAAAATCCTCTAATTATAGGTTCACATTTTTGTAATAACAAACTCGATTAATCATTTTCAAAATTAACCCAATACGTATGCGTTGATATCTTACACACGATATACGTAACACTCGCTCTTTGCAGTTACTAGCCTGTAACCACGCTAATAAAGAAAAACAAAATGAAATATTTTAGTTGTTGCGAGTGAAATTCTTCCATAAACGATGTAACAATTAACTTATTATATTTATTATATTTTAACAGTTACATACGCGAGCGGCTGTGAAAATCGGGTAAAAAAATATTTTTCCCATGATAAAACGTGGCGAATAATATATTATATAGTAACCATATACGTATGTATTATATACTCGTAACTACTGCTATAATTAAATCGAAAATTATTCTCGTTACGACCGGCGATACGTATAATAACAATTAAAATTATCTAGAAAAACTATCGCAAAAAAATTTTTAATCATTTTATTAAAAATACCAACTATATTATAAAATAATAACAATCGTATTTAAAAAGTTTATAATGTAATATTATTAATTAAAACGTGGAAGAAAAAGTATTATACGATTTACTAGGGGAATTGATTTGTTACAAAAAAAATAATAATAATAACCAGAAAGTCAAGACTTAAATATTATTGTGTCTATCAAAAATTATGGTATAATTTAAATATTTTTTTTAGTTCTAAGGTTACATTTTGAATATTAAATAAATTTTTGCAAATTTCAACGGTTTATTTATATTATTTTAATATTGGAATACGTCGAAGTTGAATTTTCGTTTTTCTATAATTTGTACGTTCAGTGTGATGAAGTAAAAAATTACAATGTTATTGACAAAATAAGAAATGTTTTTGATTTTCACGTTTTGCATGCATAGGTACAATTTTATGGTAATAAGAAGTGCGTTTAACTGTCATTATTTGAAACATTTATTGAACTTACGAAACATTAATCTTAACATTAACATTATTTTTATTGTATATTTAGTTGATACGTACACACAGGTATTAGCATATTTGAATAATTTAAAAAGTTAATAGCAATAGATATTTTATTAGTATATTTTATTAATATCCGTTCCTTTATTACAATAATAATAATATGAATACAATTGTAAACTTTTCTTAACTAATTAATAATAGTAAAGAGTACAACAAACTAATAAAAAAAAATCATAAATCACTTTTTATTGATCATAAATTTGTAGTTATTAATGAGTTGAAATATTATTATACGTTTTAATGATATTAGAAAAATGTATTCATTTGTGTTATATTTTATCATTTATAATTGAAAATTTAAATTGTTTAAATATAAATTGCAAGAAAGTTGTATTAGTAATATTTTTAAATTTATTTTTATATTCAATATATAAATATATGAATATATATACTCGTATATATACAATATACATATATATTCATATATGTAATTATTAGGGAACGGATTTTAATGCACTAAAAAATAAGAAAAATGTCCTAAAAAAATACGACTTAATGCCTTAAAAAAATGCTTTAATATCAAAAAAATGCACTAAAAAAATGGCCAAAAAAACTTTAAAAATAAAAAAACAATATAATAAATAAATAAAAAACACATAATTATGAAAAACCTATCTGATAAAAAATATTTATAATAAAAAATATAATAATATAATATAATATAATATACTAAACGATGAAGTAATGACTCAACTCGACAGTGCATTACAAAATTACAATTTAGATAAATATTTTATCTCATCTTTACTTAATTGCGTGTAATAATATGTTGCAACTTGTATGTGACTACACGTGTCAACAATAATTTCGTCTGGGTTTATCCCGATCTGATCGGTAAAAACATAATAAATATTTATTTTTATTTTTTTAGAACGAATGTTTATACATTTTTATCAAATTTTATCCATTCCTATATAAAAATGACTTAAAAACATATAAAATGCACTAAAAATGTCAAAAAATGCTCTAAAAATGTAATAAAGTCTTAAAATGCCAAAAAATGCAAAATAAAAATTACATTTTTTAATTCCTTGATGTATGAAATGAACTTTCTGCTTGGAAAGCAATGTTTTCGGACATTCAGAAAAAAATGCAATTTGCATTCAAATCCGTTCCCTAGTAATTATTATTATCAGGGCCGGATTGGACAAATTCGGCCCACCGAGTTTTCTGTAATTTACCGGCCCAATTATTATTTATATATAATATATTATTATATATATATTATATATTATAATATATTATTATATATATATTATATATTATAATATATTAAACGGCCCAAAATTGTCGCGGCCACCGAGTTTTACTCGGTAACTCGCCGGGCCAATCCGGCCCTGATTATTATTTTAAATAAAATCTCTTTCAATTGAAAAATTATAAAAATGAAATTTTTATCAAATATAAATACCCACATAAACAAAATATTTTTATATTTTTTAATTTGATTTCTGAAAAAATTAATATTATTATTATAATTAATAATTATTATTAATAATAATAATTAATTATTATTAATATTATTCGTGTTTAAATAACCATAAAAAAGAAAAATTATATATAATACGCCTATTAAAAAATACCTTAATACACATACACGTACCTTAATTATATTAAAAATTTATAATATGCAATAAATTAAAAATCATACTTATTACAAAACTAATATTAAATGTTAATTTGTTATGTATAAAGATTCAAATTTAATAATTTTGTGATTATATGTAATATAAATTGTAAATAAATTATGAATTTACTAAAACACCGAGTGAATCAATCATTTTTAAACATTTTATTCAGTTTTATTTTAATTATTAATTTATTATAATTATAATCCACTAAAATTACATAATGCATTAATGCAATAAATTAAATACGTTTATAAAGCAATGATAACCTCTTTTTTTTACAATTACTTAATTTAATATAGACAGTGATTATTAAATATAATAAATATGTATTTTAAAATGATTAATTTAAAATATTACTATATCTGTATAGAATTTTTATATTATTTTATAAAATTACGGCACAAGACGTAAGACATAAAGTATATTTAAGTAAAGTTTTCGTGTATATTATTATGTTGTTTAAAGTTTAGTTCCTGTTTATAGAAATATTGTGAACTTCTTTTGTTCGAATATCAAAAATTTCAAAGGCATATCGCCAAAGAAATGTAGGGAAAAAACAAACAAACGGACGTGCAAACGAAACTTCTCCGAAGTTCCTATATCATATTATACGTTTTTGGATTTGGTAAATGTATGAGGGTAAGAATCCATCTCGTTCCATAATAATAATAATAATATGGTGGTAGAATAGTGAAGACTTTATATTTATATTGTGAAATTAATATCCCGAACTGACTTATTATAGTATGTAATAATAATATTAAATTTAAGAATCGCGAAAAGTTCGTGATATTCGAAAACTTAAAACGTCAGTTAAAAATGAAATATAATATTAAATAATAATTATCATCGAGTTGAAAAAAAAAATGCAAAAATGCAATGTTCACTTACTTGTGTGAAGTCCGTCCGTACGTATAATATATTATAATAAATAAGTATTCCACGCGTCGTACGGTAGGTAGTCTGGAACAAAGTCTTAAGAGTCGGATATAAAACGTCGCCCCGAACTGTTCGAATTTCGTTTTGGTAATGAAACGTTTGAAACGGTCTTGGGGTGTATTTATGCGCACAATGCTCGCCAGAGGAATTCGAAAACGTCGTCTTCTTCACCATATTATAATGGTCGTATAGAGAAACGATTAAATTCACATTTAATCATTTATCGTCCAGACGCCATTAGTTTCGACGACATTCCTGCGGGCTATTATGACGGGTAGTCCTGGTATCGTTCGTATTTCACAGTGTACAATACGTGTTATTTTGTTAAGTACACTCGTAAATACTTGCCGGTGGTCTATCGTTCGGGTCGAAACATTTTCAATATTATTGTGTTACCAGGTAAACGGTATACTCATACTGTAACTATTGTGGTCGTCAACCCACGACGGATTTGGGTATAAAACATAATAATATATAATACAATATAATCGAATTGGGACATAAGCGTATTGTGTCTATAACAGGTAAGCACATGACCTTCGTTCCTGCAGAATTATTGTGGGATTTGTATACGGCCCCAACTGCATTATGTACCATATTATTATTATTATTATTATTATTATTATTATTATTCGGTTCGCTATATTATTACAAATCAATTGAATATTTCTTGTTCACGATAATTTTACAATAACCTCGATTTCCGTTTTACACCGTAAAATGGAAACCAGCTGTAGCCATTTCTGAATACGTATTCCTTATATTATTGAAAATTCTCGACGAATAAAATAAACCTGTGGATCTTTGTGTTTATTTTACGGTGTGACGATAATAAAATCAATTATATCGGAATATTATCGGAATATTATCGTATTATTATTATACACCAACTACGCGTGCGTTATTATTATTTATCTATATTCTAATAATATTTTGAAGTTATTTCACCATGGTTTTATTTTGTTTTTTTTTTTTTTTAAATATCGACCAGTAAATTTTTTATAAATTTTACAAGTCACAATACGATATTATAGTATTGTAATCGCTCGTTACAATTATTGTATTTTAGAAGTTATCGAATAGTAAATTACATTTTAATTTTTAGTATAAAATTTAGTTACAAAACTACTAGAGAGACGTCATCGTTATGTTAGGTTATTATTTTTATTCGATCGAATCGCGGATTGTTATTATAGGCAAACTAATAATAAGTGTACATTCAAAATTTAACATCCCGGAGAAAAACCTTTGAAAAAAATTATAAAATTGAAAATTTATCAATAATAATTATTTTTATTATCTTATTGCTTTCTAAATGCTGTTGTATACAGTTAATATATAAAAGTATATATAAAATTCTATTAAATAAATAACGATATAATATTATGAATTTATGATATTTGAAATATTTATAAGAAAAAAAACAGTTCTAATTTAGCAAAATATTATTACAATGTATACGGAAGGGAAAATGGTATAACTAACTTTAATTTATTAGGAAGGAGGAATGAAAATTTCGAGGTTATCTTTTCCAAATGTAAAAACTATACTTATTAGATAAGTGAAAATGGTAATAATAATTAATGATCATTGGTTAATGGCAAGAGAAAAAAAAATTATGTTTTCAAAACGAGACGAAGCGTTTTAAATTCTCGCGGTTATATTGTTAGAAAAATATCTCCAATTCTATGATTATTGTTTTTAAATTTTCAATAATGCATTTATATTTTATAGGACAATAATTATTTTTCGCGTTGTTCAGACCTTTCTCTGTGTCCATCTCTCTTTGTTTAATAATTTTAAACATCGATTTTCAGATTTAATCAAGTAATACGCGATTAGTTTGTTTGTTTTACATGAAAAACAACACCAATATTATAATATTATTATTGCTGATGTCAATTACGAAATTTATAATTTTATATAATATTATGCGTACACGATTAAATTACAAATTAGATTAGATTTTCACACTTGCCGGTGAAGTATTGTTGTTATGATCGCGATTGTTTAAACCATAAATTATACGCGTGTTATGGTCACTGCGAGCAATTCACTTAACTAAATGTCATCATTGCGACACAGTGTGATGTATTATATTATAATAATATTATGTGTTATATAATTTGGCGTTTTTATTGTTGCACACAATTTTCAATACGAGACGAGTCCGCTTCGCTCTCTTGTTCGAGCTAATATTTTTCTCGTTATTTAATTATACCAATAGCGTTTTCATTTTAAAAACGTGTTTATTATTATTATTATTTGGAGCACAGGACTCGGAAAAATATACTATCGTCGTAAAAATCTTATAATTTTTTTTAAGAATACGACTATGGTATACGTTTACGCTTCTGCGTGCAACCATGACCCGATTTGTCATCGTTAGATACTCTTTAGAGATGTTTTCGTATCGAACAATTAAATTATAGCTGCTATCTCGTCGTGAAATGCTTATATACGTCATCATCGTAGTGAAATATGATCATACATACGCGTTATCCAATCGTACTTCCGAAACATAATAATTTTTGTATTTTAAATAATACGCGTTGTGATAAATTTCGAATTTTTATATATTAATACTATTATAAATATAATAATTATGATTGGTTGATTGAATATTCCAATATTTATTTGTATCGCCATAAAATATATTATGTTTTATTTTGCTCGTGTTGTTAGTATAAAACAATATTACTGCATCTGCATATATCTACTTTCATTTTTAATCTATTTGGATTTAAAAGACTTTAATCAAACGCATATTTAACAGTATTTTAAATCATAGGCAGATGCAGCTTATTAGATTTTTTTTTTTGTCTGCTAATATGATTAAATTTGAGCATCGATAAATTAAAATTACGTTTAAAAATATTTATCATAATCAATGGAATATTTTTTAAATAACAACTAATACAATTATTATAATATTATTATGATATTTAAATTCAACTATAAAATAAATGGAATTATTCGGGCAGAATTTCTTCAAAAATTGGGTTCAATTTATTTTATGCTGCTTCTGAATTTAGAATCCACGCACCCTATATGTATTAAGTATTATAATGCATTATAAAAATTGATTATACTTAAAAAAAATATGCCTAGACGTAAAAATATGAATGTATTGTATGGGAAAGAAGTCATTAACCGCAAAATATAAGCTTTTAAAATGTGTGCTTGTTTCTTTTTAAAATTGTCCATTTTATTTAACATTATATAGATGAAAACAAGAATTTTAGGAAATATTTAAATATCTGTATTTTGTAGAAAAATTAACGTAACGATTCCAAAATTTTATTAGGTACATATATATGTAATATCTATTTGAACAGCCAATAAAATTTTCAAATCTTTACGTTTAAATTTGCCCGAGTTATTGTAAAGTATTGAAATCGAATTTTTCAAAATTTCAATTTTTGTTAAAAATAGCCGTATTTTCATCTATATTTGGTCTATCTCATAGGCTCAATTTTGATGAATTAAAAAAATAACGTAAATAAAATACCAACTAGACAATATTATCTATCGGAATCATATTATTATGCTAGTCGTGGAAATCTGATCATTTTTTTTTTTTTTTTGACGTAAAAATGTTTACAAATTAAAAAAAGAAAAAGAGACACATCATTGTAAAATCAATATATTTTTCGCTTCGATAAAAATTTAAAATAATAATAATATTTTAGCATTAAAATAGTTTAAATAATATATTTTAGAAAAATTATTTTTTTTAAACAGTACACATTATAATAATTATCATTTATGAAAAATACGAGATATAATACTAAAAGGAAAAATAAAATGTCCTTCAAAATCGATTTCATTTTAAAATTTTTTACTATAATCATTAAAAACGTCGAAATAGCTTTAATGAGCTTTAAAACAAACATACGAGTAGTATGAGACGCCATTATTAATTTATTATACAATTTTTAGATTTTATACTTTACCTATTTAAATAATTTAACTGTATTATTGTATATTGATATAATTATGTATATACCTATACTTAGTTTAAAAAGTGATTAAATACATCGTTTCAAGTTTAAGTTCACTTGATTTTTTTCATTTTATTAGTGTATACGTAAACATTTTGAAGAATATTATAATTGATTGAAATATTAAATTATTATTATAAAAAATGAAACGCAGACATTTCCAGTAATAGTAATAACTTTGTTGGAATAATAATTATAGTTACTTTGATGACTTTTTTTTTTTATAATGACATTTTGATAATACTGTTTACTTTTTATAGAAAACACATTTTCGTTTTTTAAGTTTCCTTTAATCTAGTCAACCGATGGATAAAAATAATAAAAAGTTAAAAAAAAAGCAAAACTCAATATAAAATTTAATTTTGTTCCAAAGTTTCATATAAACTAAGGTAAAAGTGTAATGAGATATATGGATTTTTTAAATATTCATATAAACGCATGTATACTGGATCAAAGTTTTGATTTATAATTTAATTTTACAGATTGTAATTCGTAATACCATTTGCACGTCTTGTAATTTTATATTCGTTAATTTAAGATAAATGAAAATGCATAAATGTTATAATAAATTTTATGGTACGAGAAAAATTCTTCCCACGAGCACTTTGATCTTTTTTAATATGTTATTATATTATATAAAATAATTTTATACGGATAATTATTAGACATAATATACAAATATTATTATGCTTTTTATTAAAAAATTGAACGTTTCCCATTAATTTTCAACCATCTAAATTATATTAAAAATTAAACACGAGACATAAAATTAAATTTACTACTTAATTTACTTGTATGTAAATTTATGTGATGAAATATAAATTATATTTATAATATAGGTATAATTAGTTAAATTGTAATTTCATCGTTTTAATAATAAATTAATAAATTTTAATTAGTAATATAAATTGATAATCAAATCCTCATAAAAATCGTTTTACCATTATTTTAGTAAAACCATAATAATTGAGAAAACGAAATATTATAAATAAATGTAATAAATGTTGTCCTATATAAAGTTAATAATGAACTCGTATTCCTACTTTAGATATTAGACGGTTTACATAACTATTTTAATACCTATTATAAATGTTTGTCTATTATTTATTTTATATTTTTAAATATTCAAATAATATACAAAACTTCGATTTAAATTTTTAACCATTAACAAAAAAAAAAAAAAAAAAAAAAACAGGGTTCGTATATATCACTTAACATAATACAGCGTCCTGTAGTAAGCCACGGATTTTTATTTTTCAATTGCAAAACTGATATATTTCATAATATTATGGTTTATGATGGTTAAAATAAATAAACGGTTGCATGATAACTATGACAATGGTCATAACCGTATAACTTATAAGTCGAGAATTCATCTCAATTTTTAGTAATAAATTTGATTAATGATTGACCTTGTACATCGTATTTATATTAAGGACAGAAACGTCGTAATGATTCAATCGTTACCCCATTCGACGAGTCACTTATTTAATATCATTTATAGAATTAAGTTTCACAGTTTTAGTCAAGGTATTATATTTTATTCATATCGTGCAGGAAAAATTCAATAAATACTAAATAGTAAGTATAGGTAGGTACCAAATAATTTTTGGTATCTATAATATATTATATTATTAATTTAACTTAAATAATATTACACATTTTTTTTTTTTTTTTTTTTTTTTTTTGTTTTTTAAGAGGAAAGTAGATTGTTTACGCAATAATCTTGTAAACCTACAGACTACGTGTTTATTTAGTGACGAAAAAACGTTATAATAGTGTAGTATACTTGGCTTGCAAAGCGCGACAAAGTAACCGAAACAAAAAAGAACAAACGTACTCAAAAGATAGTTCGTATGTATGTAATAATAATATTATCTTTAAAATATTTAAAAATTAAAAGTGTCGCGTTGTTCGCCATTAAGATCTTGGCCTCTGGTGGTGTTGTGCCAATGGGTTGAATAGTTCCATTATTGACTTTTCGGGTACGCTGTACTCTCGAGGTCTTAAAGGTCTGCCGAAATCGCCCATCGAGTCTACGAAGTACGGCCTCTCCATCTCTAAGTTTGGCTGAACACCGGAATCCAACAGCTGAAAATTAATACGAACAAAATTTGTATTAAATAAAATTATCATTACTTATAATTATAACATACAATATTTAATATTAACAATTACTAAACTAATGCTTCATATCAAAGTTACCGTTTACAGAACGTTTGGTTTGGTTAGGTTAGGGTAAAAATGATAAATTAAATAATATTTCATTAATTGTGACTACATAAAAATATTTCAGAATTTTTACTTTAAACTTTTTGACTTTTTCAGGGTGCTCAGGGTTTCATTTCATAACTGAGCAAGTTCGAGACCTTATCATTTACTTATTTTACTTATTATTATTATTTTTGTTTTAGAAGAATACCCTGTTAAAATTAAATTTAGATAAAAAATCATTATTATTGTTTGTTCTTTTTGTATATTATATAGAAGATAAATAATTTTTATTAGTACGAGTACATTGATCGCATAATCGCGGTTATTTGCGCGCTCATATTACGTGCATATTATGATGGGAAAACGATAAAAGATTTTAATTATTTTTTTATTTATTTTTTTTTAATTGTAACGCGACATTTCGATCGCTTTTTTATCTTGAAAATTTTGACGTTTCAATTATAATTCGTACAAAGGAATGTCAGTAGTATATTTAAATAATATTATAATATAGACGTACATTCAGTTTATCGTTTTGGACGTTCGAATCGAATCTTCGCGAAAATAAAATGTACGTTTATGGGTTTAGTACGATATTTTTCGGATGACACAATTATTTACGCACTACTTTGTATAACATAATCTTATTGATTAGACAACGTCGAATAAGACACTTTATTTGTCATTGTCTACCGTGGCGATGAACGAAAAGACATGCGGTTTACGTAACCACAACTACAATAATATTATATTAAGCCCAACTGTTAATGCACCCGGAACACGAAAAGATAACAAATTTCAGTTTAACAATATTTATTATAACGCGTCCGATGCGATTGTTCAAATTTCCCCCGACGATACTCATCGTTCGGACTTCCCTCTACAGTGTATAATTCAAAATTAAAAAAATTATAAAACATTGTGGTCTTTTAACGAAAAAAAATATCTGTCATTGCCTCGTATTTTATGTAATAAAAATACAACAGTATATTAACTTTAAATAAAAAGATGATTTTAATACGAAATTCAAGAGGGATGCATTATTAGGATTAATTATACATTAATAGGAAATGGTGTGATGGATAATGAATAGGGATGACATCCCTTCAAATCCCCTTATGACTTTCTACTTAAATCATATATTAATGTTTTTGTATTTAAATGGTACGTAATATAATATTATGTAATATTATGTACTCGTATGTATAAGTATTATATAATATTATACGTGTTTCATTTACACATTAAACTCGGTCATTATTAGTCAGTGGCGTATCTACGGGGGTGGTTTTGGGGGTTCAAACCACCCCCTTGGGCTTTTTTTTAAAATAATTTTTTGCGTTTATTTACGATAAATAGCATTAGATCATTTAATACGTCTGAAAAAATTAATAAAATGTCCAAATATGAAAATGTAATGATAATTACGCAGGTTATTACGTATTAAAATATAATACATTTTTACCGTGAAGTTCTCCTATTATAATAATATCAGAGTTTAAAATATGGTGGGAAAGTCTTCATAGTATGGATAAAATACCAACAAATATATCAGAACTTATAAACAATTGTAATGAAGATGATTATCCTTCGATAAGTAAACTTTTAAAAATCATAGCAACTTTGCCAGTAACTACAGCAACCCCGGAGCGCTCCTTTTCTACATTACGAAGATTAAAAACATATTTAAGAAATACAATGGGTGACAATCGGTTAAATGGACTTGCACAATTACACATTCATAGAGAAATAAATATAGATCCTGACATTATTTTAAACGAACTGGCAAAAAAAAAAAAAAAAAAAATAGAAAAATTAATTTAACTTTATAATCAAAAATTGATATAAAATAATATTATAGAATTTTTTTTTTATTGACTAATATTGTAAATATGAGTATATTATTTTTATAACAATGATAATATAATATTTAATTAATAAACATTATAAAATAAATTTTAAGATGTTCATATAGAAATTATTATGTTGTACATATATTTTTATTCCAGTAACCACCCCCATAAAATCATTCTGGATACGCCACTGTTATTAGTTAATAGCAATACTATTTATCGTTGCCAATTAAGCAGGTAATATTATAATAATAAAAATAATAATATATCATAAAGACAACCTTAAGTTATTAGCATCACATTATGACGAATAATAACAATGATGTTTTTTGCTTTTTCCTATTCTATAAATTCTTCAATTTTATAATTTATAATTTAATAGGATACAATGTTTAAATCAAAATTTATTAATTATAAATATATTTTATATCGATGGAGTAAGTTTGTGTTTGTACATTTTGCCGAATAGGTATCTACTATAAAGATTTATGACGTAAAATGGCTAATTTATTATGCCATGTATATACGCGCAAACAATATATACCTTAAATATTCCTCTGTCATTTCGATTTTCCATTCCATACTTTTGCTTTTACAGCTATAATATAAAAACTACAAAATATTACCAGAGATATAGATTGAACACTTTACAATAAAAACATTTAAAATTAAAATATTGCGATTTATTATCGTTATTATATTCGTATATTGCGCTATGTTATACAATTAGTTATGAATTATTGGTAAAAAATTATTGTATATATGCATTACTTTTTGTTTTTTTATCGATAGTCATGATCGCGGAAAGATAATAGATAAATATCAATGTAATAAAAATAAAAAAATAATTTTCTGAACTTCGTGATTTATTACGAACCATCGTGTTATATAATATAACGCTCTGTGTGTGTGTGTGTGTGTGTGTGTGTGTGTGTGTGTGTGCATATTTCATAGTATATTAATTTAATATTTTACTTTATTGTGTATAATATTGTCGATTATAAAACGATTTGGTTTTAATTAATAATTTTAACAAAAATTCTCAATTATGTGTAAAATTTCTGATTATATAATAAATCGATAATAATTAATGTTGAACGGAAATGAAATAAATTTATGTTCTTGGATATTAATAATTAGAGTAATGAGGTATATGATATATTTACTTACTTTTTAATCCATCCACAATAATAGATTTTCATTTCTATTTGATGATAAATATTTTATTTTTTAACTTGGTATCATATTTTATTTTTTTTTACCATTATGTCTCTTATTATTATTTTGATTTTATTATATTATTTTAACTGATTATTATCGTTCGTATAAGTAATATTTTTAAGATTATTGGGACGTTTGAAAATTATTTATTTTATGTATAGGTACACGTTGTCTTAATGTCTTATATACGTATTATAGGTGTAGATGCATTAGTATAACCTATAATAATAATACAATTTTTTTTGTTTTTTGGATATTTCGCAGAATTTGTTCGAACCATGGTAGATATTAATAATATTATCTACCATGGTTTGAAGGTCAAACTTTGATTAAACGCGGGATATGAAATATTCTTTTCCGGATATTTCGCATATGGATAGGTAATAATAACGTATTTGCCTAGATTCAATAAATCGAGAGCAGCTAACGGATGAGATCAAAATAATAATCGGTCTCCGTGTATGTGTGTTAACGAAAAGAGAAAACTCGTGTGGAACGAGTTACGTAAATTGCGCGGACGAAAACCGTTCGGGTACAATGATAAATTAAATATAATAAGAATAATAACATATTTCGCTATCCGACGAAAATCTCAACGGTCGTCTCCGTTCGCGATATGAAATCGTTCAACAAAACGTTGCGTTAACAGCATAATAATAATAATAGTAATAATAATAATAATAATAATAATAATAATAATAATAATAATAATA
>JAIUCT010000022.1:6549618-6626043 GCA_021307375.1 Tetraneura akinire | reverse complement strand
ATTATTATTATTATTATTATTATTATTATTATTATTATTATTATTATTATTATTATCGCCGTCATCACGATGACTGTCGAATTTTTTCGGTAGGTACCTATATAATATTATTATTATTATTATAGTGCCGTTTAACCGGACTCATCTCGATTCGGGTACCAAACTTTTGGTTATTTCTTTGCGTTTGTTTGTTTTCAATCAGATGAAAAGCGAAGCATTAAATTTTAATATTTTTACACGTCAACGGGAATCGCTTTCGACGTTATTTTTACTATGAATACGCTCTGACGTTATATTAAATCAAAATGTATAAATACATATAAAACAAACAATAAATTCGATTTTTAAATCATAATGTATAGTTATAGTCTGTAAATGTAGTATGTAGAGGTATACTGTATAATACACTATGTTTTTGTATTTTATTTACACTCGAAACCGTATAGATTTTGGCATTTTTCTTCGTTTCCTAAATTCACCAAGTAACAAAATATTAATAATAATATTGATAATGATATAAGAAAATAATTAATATTTAATTAATAGTTTCCCATAGATATTAAATAAATGACGATTTGATCATTTTCAATCTTAATTTCGTATCTGAATATACGTATAATTTTCGGGATTTTAAAACAAACTTTATAGGCTAATATACTTATTGAAGTGATGCGTGTTTAATATATTTTTGATGCTATTATTAGACCCATAATATTTGGATTGCAGATTATTAATGTTTTATAAAAAAAAAAAAAATATTATATCTCAACGACTACTTTTATTCCCAAAATTAAAATTTTATAACGTGTAGGGTGTAGGTATCATTTTTAATTTTACATAGGAAATACGTAAATGTATTTTCAGAAATCACAGTTTCCAAACAAATATGTATATATAGAGAAATATAATTTCACAAATCAAATATTGATAAAATTAAAAAATAAACATACGTCGAGTTTAAACAATAAAATATATTATATTTGAAATATAAAAAATTTCGATGTCACATGATTTGTATTTATCACCGTGAAAAATAATATAAAATAATTGTGATTTAAATAATAATAATGTAAATTTAAATAACACGGACCAAATCGCACAATTCGACGCAAATATTTAAAATTTAAAATATAATGGAATTATTATTATTGGAAACGTTGCGAGTGAAAATCGAGTACAAAATATATCCACCGTTACGTAGTTATATCGCAATATTTCGGTGAGAATTCGATGATGATTCGACAATAACATTGTAATAAAATATTATTTTATTTCATATTATTATGAATTTCAACTTAAAAAATATATATATACATTTAGTCACATTAGACATTACAACAAATACACAATTAATATAAATTGTGGCGCAACCTTGTTTTCGGGATGTTTAAAACTTTCGTAATAAAATCATTTTTTTGGAACTATATTGTTATTATTGACGATTTTTCAGGTAAAAATTATCACAGCGTACGAATTTCGAATATATCTCACAATATTACAAAAATAAAATAAAATTATGCATACGCGTATTTACTTTGAACAGTTTTCATTAATTCGCGATATATCTACCTGCAAATATCGTGACATTTAATTTATTTTTCATTCGTAATTTTTATATATTATTGACTATAACACGATTCACATTTTTTTTTGTATAATATTATATTTTATTAAAATTTAATCGAAAAATAAATACCTGTTGAAATTTATTATTTTTCTGTATTAACGTTATATATGTAATATATAAGTTGTATTTGTATACAGTAGTTTATTAAATTGCCAATTTTTGACCTAGGTTAGGCGTGATGTGATCGGTCGTCTTCTACGCACAAACACATTTCACGCAAATTAAATTCACATTCTGCGCGATGTTATAGAAATTCATTTTAAAATAATACGATTTACGTAATTTTATTTTGATTACAAAATTATAAATGTAAAATGTTAGACGTGATGTTTCTACATAATTTTAATATATCATAAAATGTTGCGGTCCCAGTGAAATGACTTAAATAGTGGAATTAATTATAATACTTTATGATATACTATAAAATAATTATTATATAATATAAAAAATGTACACTATATTTCGGTATTTAATTTTTTAAATTAATTTCTTCTTATTTGGTGAATTTTGCATGTTTCCAAGCTAAACCGACGTTACGTGACGAAAATTTAATAATATTTTATTTTAAAGGCGAGTATTAAATTTTTAAATTTATAACTTTACTATACCTAAACAAGTATTAAAGTTTATGAAGTTATTTACCTTAATTCAATTCATTTTTATTAAAATATGCATAATGAATTTAAATTTTAAAAGAAAAATTTATTTTTAAAAAGACAAAATAATCAAAATAAAATCGTTTCGTTTTTTAAGTATATTATAATTTTTTTGTGTATAGCACAGGCACACGTTCCGATTTACTTCAAAATAATATCAAAATTTTATTACGCTATTTTTAGTATTTGCCACGTTTTAAATTTGCGAAATCTGTTCTTGACGTAGCACTTTGGTCCAAATTACTTCAAAGTGGTACCAATGCTTTGCAATGATTTTACTATATTTAGCTATGCTATTTTTTGAATTTGGTACAATTTAGTTTTTTTCATTAAATTTGATTACTCCTAAACGTTCAATTTTTAATCATTTTTTATTATTTGAATCAAGTAAAATTGTGAAAAAGTAAAAACCAAAAAATAAAAAAAAAAGTAAAAAAAAGTAAAAAAAAAAAAAAATTAATATTTAGTAAATACTTGGAACCTTGTCCAGAAAGTAAAAGTCACATATTTAATTTTATATTAAATAGTAATATTTAAATTTATCAGCCAATTTTGTAATCACTTATAATAATAAATTATAATTTTAAAACAAGGAATTATTTGAAAATTAAAATTTATAGTACTTGTATAACTATTATTTAATTTATCTATATTTATTTTATCAAATATAGTATAGAAACAAACGCGCAAACAAAATGCACATAAAAAAAATTAGTATCTAATTAAATAATATAAATTAAATAGTTAATAATTTGTGGATAATAAAATATATTCCAGTATCAAAAATATATCATTTTTACATTTTACTATAATTTGACAAATGTATTTCTTATTATTTCTTTAAATCCATCCAATTTTTAAAAATAATTCATATTTGTAATAAATCGGACAATGCGTGTTGGTATAAATATAGCAAAATCATAACAAAATTATGGTACCACTTTAGAATAATTCGGACCGTCAAATTTGCATCAAGATAGCACCGGCATCAAACATGATTTTTTGCAAAAACTAAAATATGGTAAATTCGAAAATAGCATAGCAAAATGTTGATATTATTTTGAAATAAATTGGAACATGTGCCAGTTCTAACTTGACGGACATATTTTTTTTTCGCTATTTTCTTATAAATATAATTAATTTTATCTTTAAATTATTGTGTTAGTGCAAACTACCACAAGTCGGATTATAAATATTGACTTAAAACCTTAGATTAATTATAATTATAAATTTATAAAGCAATAAATGAGTCAAAGTTCGTGTAAATAAACACGGTAGGTATAGTGTATAGTTAAAGTAGTTCATATATAACCAATCGCGTTGTGTTTTAGGATAAATAAACGAGAAAAAACAATATTCAATTAATGTGGAATGAATATAAAAAAAGTTTAACAAAAATTCGAAAAATTTACGTTATTGAACTTTCAAATCTGCGAATTTCGTGTAGAATTAAAAATAAAAATATAAATAATAAAATAAAATATTAATGAAAACAATTTGGTTTTTATTGGGCAAATCAAAAATTTATGTTTCATAATATTCTATTATATCGACAAGAGAGAATAGGTAATATTACATTAGGTATGTTGAAAGTAAGCCTAAGTTGGAAACACTCCCAAATATCTAAAATCGACATTGCAATAGTATGATACTCGTAATATTATTAGAGTGTATTAATATTCCGTTGGTCGATTTTTGAAATTGCACCTCGTTGCAATTGGTTTTTCACATTTTGGCGTATTATTATTTTAAACCAATATAATATCATATGTGTCACGTGCTTCGCATGATGATTATTGCTCTCCGTGAAGAACAAATAATAATAATAATCATCATCATCGATGACATACGCGCGTGGTGTATATAATTTCGAATTTACCGCACGGTATCCGTTATATTATTATTATATCGTCCGACAACGAAGAAAAATAAAATATTATAAACGTCACAGTCCCACGCGTGTAACGATGTAGTTTATGCACAATTCTAGAAATATAGAAATAATAATAATAATAATAATAATAATAATAATAATAAATACGAGTATTATTGCACGTGTTAAAAAAAAAAGTTGTTTATTGAATTATGTTGCACTGTGTAGAACGATTTTGAATTAAATATTAACACACATTTTCCATTATACATATTTCAAATATTGTCTAAATATTTTGGTCGTAGCCATACATAATGGCATCACGATTGGCGATTGGAATAATAATTTATCATTGTAGGTAATTTCGTAATAAAATATTATTGAAACGAATATAATTATTATTCTTTGGTGTCATTAAATCGATCTTAGAAAAATAATGCGTTTAATAGTATTTTAATATTTAACATTAATTGTATAATATTATATTTTATTATACAAAATAATTATTATAATGTAGACAATGGAGACGTGGTCATAAACGACATCAATGACCCAAATTAACTGTATACATTATAATTATGTTTTTAATTAAAGTGCAAACTGCAAACAATGAAGTTTGAAAATAACGTTTTGTTACCAAATAAATATTTTTAAAATATCAGAGGTTTCCAAAATTTTCATAATTTGAATCGACAATTTACTAAAATTTATTATTGATAAAAATATAATTATTCGATTTTTTATTATTATTATTATTTTTTAATAAGATTTTAAAAGGTATTTAATATTAAACTTTATTGAGATCAAATTTAAATTTATTCGACTATATAGATGAATTTCTTTTTTAATTATACGTACTAATAACAACGGTAAAATTTAATGAAATTCGTGTGGGTGAATATTTTAATTTATTATGATTATTTCATTTCAAGATACGATTGTTGTTTTCGTTTAATTTGCGTAAAATTATAAAATAATTACTTTCATTTTATAATATTATTTATATAATACACTAATACGAGTATATATGCTATTTGAACATATCTTTTAGTGTATGTACATATATATATATATATATATTATATATATATATATATATATATAAATGAAGACAGACGATTAACTTTTTTTCTAAATTATATGGTTTAAACTGCGTAGAAGTGGTCTTAAATTTTAAAGATATAATATAATTTCACATTTTAGACGAAATGATGAATATATAATAATTTATATAATGATGCCTGTTGTTTTTTTTTAGTTATTATTACATAACTACGTACGACATTTTAATAATTATACATCCATAATTTTATCTAGTTGGCACTTTATAATAATTGGGGAAAGATTTCCAATTTTCCAAAATTTTCTTAAGCGATAAGAATATTCAACCAATTTATTGAATTTATGAAAAATCTGTTAAAATTTAAACTGATATCAGATATTATTTTTTGATAATTATTAAATTCTAGTGTTTGTATAAATGTTTAAAAGTACTTTAATTTTTTTTTTTTTTTGAGTATATATCTAATTATTTTGTTTTATATTTTTAAATTAAAATAAATCTTGTACAATTTTGTTTACATTATTTTGATAACACTTAAATTTTTAGACTTGAAATTTTTGAAAAATCTAAATCTAAATTCAACCTTGTAATTTTACAACTATTAATAATGAAACATTTGCCGATTAACTTACAAATTTTTTATTTTTATTATTTAATAATAATTCTCTGTAAAGTTTTAACTATTCAGTCGTCGAACTCATGTTATAATAAACATAAAAAAATATAGGTCGCTTACCTACCTGCTATTTAAAAATTCTATTTAGTTATTTTCATAAACGCATGCATAAGTATAATATAATATTATAAACGTATAGAGCGCTGTTTCATTTAAAATATTTCGTATGTCATTGGCCCGGTCAAATAGTCCAAAGAACATTAATTTTGTTCTCGTTTTCCGTAAACTTTCCTTGACATTGTTTATTATTATACATTAATACATACATTGATACTACATATTATAATGCCACGTCCGTCATTTTTCGCTTTTAATTTATATACGAGATATATTTTTTCTGCGAGAAGAATATAGTTGTATCTTGTTTGTCTATCTCTATTTTTGAAGTAAAAATAAGCACCTAATAAAAATAATTTCTGCATGCGAAAAACTAAATATTTTTCGTTTCGAATTTATTTCAAAATGTTACACTAATTACTAATACGTTATATTTATTCGTTTTAAATTTAAATTATAATATTACATAACTTACAAATTAAAAGAATAATTTACAGTGATATATCGACTTTAGTTTTAGTATTTAGTTATTTTACTTTTATTTTACTCAATTTGAATATTTTATAAATATTATTATATATATATCGGTAAATTAAACAAATACATTAATTTTTTTAAAAGTGTGTACGATTTAATTTTAAAAAATCGTAACAAATTTGAATGTTAGTCGGTTTTATATTTGTATAATAATTATAATATTATTATATTGTCAAATTGATAATTTCTCATTATAACAATTTATGTTACATAAAATGAACGAACAATAATATCATACTTGTTTCCGATTATAATATAAACAAATAAGCAATATGTCGATTTAAATTTGTAACATTATAATATTATGAAATTGTAATGACGCCATGTTTAAACTTTGAACGAGCCAGATGTCGAACACTCTGATTTTGGAAATTTAAAACATCTTCGTAATAATTATTATTTTATCGTTTGTATATAAGTTCTGCGGTTGTTATATTATTGTTTTGATGGTAGTTGCGTACGTAGTTCTATAAACGATAGGAATTAACTCATTTATTGCCATAAGTGTCGTTCACAATTTCACAGGGTCTAGTTTGCTACACTTTCATGGATAAATGTTTCAAAATAACATATTCTGCTCACTCGACAATCGTGTACGTATTGTTGATACATTTTATTCTTTAGTTATACTTTTGGTTTTTTGGATATTTTAAGTACGATATTTTACGTAGAGATCATTATAATAATATGTACCTATATGATTTTAAGCAATATTCTTGGACTACAACTTTTATAATCATAATTTATTTTTTTTATTTGAGCCAGTTAAACTATTTAATAATTTATTAAACGACACCACCTATGAAGTAAAAGTTGGTTGATAAATCAATTTATAAAAATAAATTTCATTTTTAAATTTGGTCAATTCTGTGCGTCGTTTACGTGATTTTAATATTTTATAATATTGATAAATAAATATTGAAATATAATAATTTCAATTTTCATAATATTATTATATAATAATTTAATCTGATCATTTATCGAATTTTAAAATGATGAATTATTGAATTACGTGAGAAAATGTAAAAATAAATGTGAAATAATTTGAAAAAAATTAAAACACTGTATGGAAATAAAACAGACAAAAATATTCCGAAAACAAAATTCCTTGAAATATCGTTTGTATCGTAACCTGTTGAGTTTGCCAGGAATACTAATGAATAATGATAAGTAACAATATTATTATCGAGTGAAGTGAAAAAAAAAAAAATTGTTTTCTTTCATTTTAAATATATTATACTGTTTTAACATGCACAATGAAGAAGTCACGAACGTAAATTACCGATTTGGATTTGTAAAGCGTTTGGTGAAAGTGAAAACGTGTTATACATAGTATAACAATTATTATATATTATATCGGTTAGTCGTTTTATAAAGTGCATGAGTTCGGCGCCAAAAGCAAAAAAAAAAAAAAAAAAAAAAATTATATAATATTATAATTATTGCATATTATTAGAGCATAATATACCATATAATAATATATTATAAGATTTAGGTATACATTAAATTTTTATATTTCGGATCCATTAATCAATTTTTAGACAATTACAATATGATTTCGCTTTTAAATCAGTTACTTAAATCAGTACTTAATTATTTATAACGAATAAATTAATGAAATTTTCTCCTTGTAAAATGAACTACTATCCTTGTGATGCACACATTATGTACTAATACCTATTATATTATTATGTAACGATATATTATAGGTTAGATTCATATACGAAAATATTTAGAAATTAGTAAACTTTTCACGATGTGTCTATGTGGACAGAATAAAAAAAAAAAAAAAAAAAAACGTTTTAGTTTATACGTATAACTAAAAGATAAATAGAATCTTCTTATTATTAATAATTCTCTAGATAGATTTTCTGTCTTATTGGTTTATCTGCAGTATAGGTACGTCTAAAAATATAAATTTTAATTATCGATAGGTAATAAAAAAAAAAGTAATAATATTTTAATACTAATAATTATTGTTTGCATAATATTTTAACTAAACGTTTTACGAGTAATTAATCAATAACATTATTCGTATACGCATGATGGGTATAAATTTTAAGGTTAAAACAAAGAGAAAAATAATTAACTTTATATTCGATGGACTCGAGTGTATAGAAAACTTTTATGGACTACAATTACACGACAATATTATAAAAAAAATGTTTCTACAACGGTAGTGCGTACACTGCCATACACACGTTTCAATATTGGTTTCCAAAGTCGATAAAAAATAAAATCTTTTACGATTTCGACTTCAAATATTTAACGAACCCATTCGGAAGCATTTATAACGTTATTATGACGTCATGATGGTAAATAATATATTGCCATCACTATGTTATTCGTATCGTAACGCATAATAATATTACGATGTCATGTTATTATTCTGTGGACAATAATTTTGATTTTCGTGCTGCTATACTCGAAACGAAGGAGACAATAACGACATTATACATTATATATTGTATATTTTATTACGATAATGTACGTACAATCGAACGGCTAACATAATAATCCGAATCGCATTTTATGCAGCTCCCCAAGTGACGTAATAAAAATAATTGTTAATATTATTATAAACATCTCGTTTCGAATAGGTCCGACGTTTGATTTCAGGAGTTTTCAAACTGGATATGGACATCAAACTAATATTTTTTTACAATCAGTTATAGGTATATAAATATATATTGAAATTCGCATGTCGATAAATTCCCATATTTTTTTTTCGCCAAGTTATGAGATTGGACACTCCTGTTTTACGCGGTCAAAAAAGAGAGGCGATCGCAGTAATAATAATAATAATTGTTATTATTGGCGTCACGGTGAACGGGGGACTTTATTGTCATTCGTGTAATGTTATACACTCGGTTTTTAATCGACTTATTTGTCGCGCGACAAAATCTCTTATTACGTCACAATACATAACGATCAAGTTACGTATATTATTATTATCATTATTATTATTATTATTATTATTATTATTATTATTATTATTATATATGTACAATGTATACGTCGAGTATCATACGTCCTTGGCGACAACGAGTCCAACGGAATCGCCCCTAAATTGTGTCTCGACCTAAAGTCATTTCCCACCAGGATAAAATATCGATTTTCCGTGTCTTCTTTATACGGTCCAACAATAAACAAAACACCCGGTGTAATAAAAATAATAATTATTATTATAATAAGAAATTGAGTGCATACGCGATATACTCGTACCTAATAATTTCCCGATGTTTTTATGCTACTCAAAATTTATTATATATAATAATGTTCTCAAAACACATTTAGGTATATTTTTATTTTTTTAATATCCGAATAATCATATAAATGGTATATTATTTTTTAAATTATTATAATTCCATTTCCCTGAACGGATGGGGAGTACAAATTTTAATGTGTATCTTCGTCGACTCTTTGTTATGAGAGTATTTCAAAAATAAAAATTCTAAGAGAGATATTTATTTGATTTTAACATAAATTATTAATTTTCATTACTCGTATATAGTCATGGATATTTAATAGTTTCGTTAACATTTTATGTCCCTGCATATCTCTATAGTATATCGTCTTCTTGAATTTTATAAATATTGACAAGACCTTAATATGATTTTCAAAATGTATATTTGAGTAAAAGTTAATTTATAAACCGGACTTTTTACATTTTTTATAGCTACTGAAATAAAAAAAATAAAATTTAATATTTTTAAAAAGTAAAATATATAGTTGTGTATAATTATAATTTTCTTGTATGCACAAATAGCCGGGGTATAATCTTTTAAAAATACGAAGGAAATATTACTATATGCTTTTAATCCACGATGATTAAACTGTTCCGAAAATGATATTTTTAATATTATACACACCGTTATTATCGTTTTTACGCAAAGTTTTTTCGCCGAGTTCTAGTAAGTTTTTTTTGTTTAATTTTACCCATTTAGATATCATCATAATAACATTATCACGCTTAATCGTTTAGAATTTTTTAACTTTTAAATTAAGTTAACGCTCATAAAAATATTAATTTTTGAACGTGTTTATAAAATTTGTCATTGATAAGGGAACGTTGTAACTACTTAGAAAATATAAACCCAAAAAGTTTTTTTTTCGCCGTTAAGAGTCTGCGTATAATAAAGCATTAATTTAAGTTTATAATGGTATAAAATTGTAATTATGACGCGTATACACTTCACACAATTGCTCGTACATTACAAATTTATTTTTTTGCACTTTTATTATAAAATATATATAAAGTACCTACATAATATTATTAAGACCTTAAATAATTATAACAATTTTTTACACACGCAGTACGTGGAGGTGGTTTAATTATTTTATTTCTGATCATACTTATGACAATTTTATAATAATTATTATATTATTAATAATAATTTTAATTAATCTGCAAAATTGTACGGGTTAATGAGAATTATAATCCACTCTCGTTTCCTAATATGTAAAAAAATAATTATTCTTCAAATTTTAACCTAATTATAGAGGAAGGAAAGAGCGATAAATTTTTAACGGTTTATTTTCCTCAATGTAATTTACTAAATTATATTTTATAATCATAAATAGTCAGGGATTTTTTAAAATACTTTATCGGTGTTTTAACATTTTGTCGTCAAACATATAGACGATAATTCGTAATTTTTAGTAACATTTGAATACAAATTTTTTAAACACGTATAAAATAATATATTTAAGGGTGATTTTTTGTGGAGTTCAAGTGAGCCGATAAACTCTTGTACCGTTATATCAATAATTTATTTTGTTACGATAGAAGATTATATCATTATAAATTACGTAGTTCTCAACAAAGTAAACTATAATATTATATTTTAATATTTTATAATCGTACGAACGCATAATATGGTCGTTAAGTAAATATAATCGTTGTTGCGTAAATTATTGCTTTCAATCTGATTGCAAGTTAAACAAATTTTTTTTTTTTGTAAATCTAAAAAGTGTATGGTATCGTATTTTTAAAAACACAAATAAGTAGGTATTATAAATATATATATTGGGAAATTATGTTATTACTACACGTTATAAATCTGTGATTTTTCTAGAACAAAATATTATAATATTACGACGTAATAATAATATACCTACGAATTATAACCGTATTTTATAGGTTAGCGTTAGAAGCTCGAATATCTAATTTCTGATTACGTCTTTTTCGCCAAAGTACCTAATAATTATTTAAAAACGTGTTACGCGCACATTATACTATATTATTAGTCTATTATGTAAATATTTGAACAACAGACGTAATTATAAATTTTGACCGAATGAGCAATGAAAAAAAATAAAAAATAACTTAAAATTCACTATAATATTTAGGAGTTATAGATTATAAAATATAATATTATCGTTTTGTAATAGACGATATATTTTGAAATTTGTATTATTCGTTCTAGTAAAGTCGTAACATGTAAACTTAACGCGACGCGGTAGGTATAATAAATTAAAATTTTTTTAAAAATAATCATAGTATAATTACTATAATATTATACCTACGTATAATATACTTATTTTGACTCTTTTCGCGGGAATCGTCCGAGAAAAAGAATAACGTGTAAACTAAAATAATATTTATCTCACGAATTTACGTATACAGTTTAATTGTTGCGTGCATTCAAAACCGTTTTGTACAAAGTTGAAATACACGCGGAAGAAAGTGGCAAATTGTTCATTAGACATACAATATAATAAAAATAAAAATAATAATAATACGAGTATATTATACAGCAATTTATGTTAAGATCGGGCCAATTATATACGACGTCATGTGATTTTTATTCGTTTCGAGAAGCCGTTTTCGTATATAGATAGTAGGTACATTTTTTTCTCTTCTTTCTCCTCGATGGGACGCACAAATGATTATACCTACTCAAACCGTATAGTGTCGGGGCTGTGCTGACAATGAACGTTGTGAGTGAAAGCAAACGATTATAATAATAATAATATTATATCGTTATTCTTCGTTTAAACGTGATCGGCCAATTTAACTTGGCTTTTGAACATTCGACACTATAATATTATAGGGGAACTATACGCGTTTATCAATTGTTATTCGAATTTATTACGTGTCCATTTAACGATTATAATAATACATAGAACACAACTAATTTTATGCGTGGATAAAAAAAGATGCACGTCGTCTCTAATTTGACGGCGATGCGTTTTTTAAATTTCGACGTGCGTTATTTTTAAATTATTTTTAGCTCTCTTCTAAAAGGTCTAATATTGTGCGGACGTATGAATTGTATTCATAAAATATAATATCGTTTGATTTATTATAAAAACAATATTATAAATATTATTATTATAAAAAAAAAAAAAAAAAAACACTAATATTTTAATCGTCCTATAGTCCCCATTGAATATGAATTTTTGAGAAATAGCCTATTGTATCTATGAACTTTTTTTTTTTTTGATACACTTTTACTAAAAACTGATATTCGTAGTAAATAGAGTACTCATTAAATTTTTTTATTTCGTTCAAAGTTTGTTTTCATTTCAAGCTTTATTTCTACATATTTTTTATTCTTTAAAACCTCATATTAATATTATTATAACTAAGTTAATATTTCACATTTAACAAAACAAATTTAACATAATATAAGTATAGATAAATAATTTAATATAAAATAAAATAGCGAAAAATACATTAATATTTTTCAGAAATTTCCCATAAATGATTACTATAAAATGATGAAACCACTTTTTGCTATTTTTCTATGGAAATTATAATGTAGAACTCGATTTGTTAAAATGTTTTCTTATTTAACATTTTTATTTACACGTTTCGTGGCTCGAACACGATAATGTAAGCGAAATGGACTTATCTATAAAAAATAATATTATAGTTATTATTTTTTTCTCATAGATATACATGAAATTCATATATTGTATTCGAGGTTAGAAATTATTATAAAGGAGTTTAACTATTGTACTGTGGTAATAAATCGTGTCGTTCTCTTTCATTAAACGCGTTTTAAAATTTACAAAATATGAAATAAACGAAAAGTTGAAAATTATAATTGTAATGTTCTAGATTGTTATATTTTGTTAAATCGGTAATAATTTTTAAATAAATTACGTCGTTAATATTTTATATTGTAAGAATTTTACAATATTAAAACATTAAAATTAATATTAATAAAATATTTATCGTTTTATATTTTATTGAATTGTTCTATTATAAATTAATTATAATAGTTATTTTAGAAAATCTATTTTATAGTGACATTAATATTATTATTTTACTACGTTGAAGTTATTGTTAGACGAAGCTCTTAAACCTGATTCCCTGATGGGTTAAAATTATAGTAATTTGGTGTGTAAAATAGTATTATAAGTATTTTACTCAAAATAATAAATAATTCAATTTTGAATATAAAGTACAATTTAATTTTACAACAGATTTGTTTAAAAACTGAAAAAGATAACAATTTTTTTTAAACAAGTTTTATAAAAACTTTAAATACAATTTATACACTTATGAAGAATAGAACGTCGAATTAATGAAAAAAAAAAATATAATAATAATAATAATAAATACAATTTTCCCGTTATAATAGTGTTAATATGATTTTTTTTATTTTCATCATACCTATTATGAGAAATGAGATAGTGCAATCTGTTGAATTATGCACAAAGATAATAGTTTTTAATTGAAAACGGGCGTCGATCGTATTATAGTATAAAAGATAAATTTTAAAATATAATTCTTTATCGTTCAAACGTTTTCTAATAATTTGTAAGGTGGTTTTGAAATAATAATAAAACAAAAATCCCGTTTGAAAAGAAACGTTATAATACGAGTTATTCAATTGTGTCACAAACCAATTATTAATTTTAATTGTATGCATTTTTTGAATATTTTATCATAAATTTAGTAAAATAAAATATGATTATATAACAATAATTTATAATTAATGTTTTTTTTTTTTTTTTTTTTAATAAAAAGGTTTATTTAATTTGAAATATTTTACCTTACAACAGATTAATAACGCAACATAAGATACACGTCGACCAACAATAATTATTATTAGTATCATAGTATATTTTAAGGTTCATCCAAAGGCAACCGCATTTACTCGTTTAATATTTAATTTGTTTAATTATTAAACATAAAATATTTTGTAAATAAAGTTAATTGTCTGGAATGTATAATGAACAATATTTACACAAAATACGATTTTGGCATGCCAGAGACATTTTATAGTAAGTAAAATTTTATATGTACAAGGTACAACAATAATCTACGTATGATAATGCAATAATAAAGAAATACAACAAATTTATTTTTTTTTAAAAATATTTAAAAGTGGTTTTAACCGACTTGTTTTAAGTGGTACATTTCGTGTAAATATAACAATAATAAATTAGAATCTAATGTTTTGAATCTAAGTTTAATATTTTGTTCGAAATGGAATTCAAATATTAGAATTTCCTTGTATTTATGCAACTTATCGTACATGTGAAAATTTATGAATGTACATTATACACTCATAAACTCGTAATAATATAATTTCCTGCTCTTAAAATATTATATTTAATTATTTAACAATATAATATTATGACGCTATTTAAAATTCTTGTAGTATTAAATTTGACCTTTTCTTATTGAAATGTTATTGTTCACCGTGAATAATATTAAATTATTTTTATTTTTTTTGTATGTATTTTTCTTCTTTGTTTTTTAACATTTATAGTCCATTATAATTGTATTATATTGTTTCCTACAACGTCATTTAAATTAACACGGTTAGCAATTAAGAAAGAAAAGATTTTGAAGGTTTATATATAAAAAAAAATAATAATGTGAAAAGCTCATCTAAAAAGTGTTTGAGTAATTAGAATTTAATATTGAACAAAAGAGCATTAAAAAAAAAAAAATTATAAACAATACGAAAATCTACGGTTGGTATTAATTTTAACCAACCCATATATAACATAATTAACAATATTGTCAAAACATTTTTAAGCGTTTTTTAAACAAAACATTTAAATAATCGTTATAAGATAATAATTTATATAACAATAAATTAATTGTTAAATAATTATTATTGTTTTCGAAACAAATAATTATTAATTTATTGACATTTAAAATAATATCGAAAATAATTTTATCTTAGTTTTTAATTCGATTTGCATATGTTTGAATTTATGCAAATATATATTTAAATTATCTTAATGCATTAAATTGAAAATTATTTTTAACTATTTTTTTTAGGTATTTATAATCTGCTTAGTGTATATATCTGGGGTGGGGTGAGGACAATCGCCTAAAGTAAAATCCTTTTAACCCTTGCTTTTTATTTATATTTTTATAAATTATCGATGAAATACGCGACCCCGACTAGAAACTTTCATTAATAGACTTGGGAGTATAATATAGTATTTGACAGTAACTACTCGTATATAAATTAAAATAAACGTTTTACTTATAAAGTTACAAAAGAAAAAGAATATTCTACCATTACGCAAGACAAATAAATTAATAAATTTCGCATGATATTACGTAACTACGAATCTTATAATAAATTGTCTAGAAAATGTCTAAAATATCGTTTTATATAAACACGTGTAATTTGACAACGAAAATGTGACGATATCGAAATTGATTTGGAAATCAATTTTAAACTTTTTTTTTATTTATTTTCGTAATAAAAAAAAATATAATGATAATAATATGTCATAACATATCGTTAAACGTAAAGATAATAATTGTATTTTATTTTTTTTTAAATCATCGTTTCAAAATCGAACACGGAGATTTGGTATAATAATATACTTAATAAATGAATTAGAAATTTCCATTTCCTAAATAACGCGAAATTAAAAATAAGAAAAATCGGTTTTAAATTTCGTTCAAAACAGACAAAATAGCATCGCCCCGGTTTAAAAAATAAAATAAGCTTATATACATGACTATGTAGTAAAAATAAACTTACGTCCGTGAGCATCTCTTTCAATCTGGTCAATCGGTCGTCGTTTCCTCTGGTCGGCAGGTACCGCGCCTCGGCCGTCATGTACGGGACGACGACGACCGCAGCCACGAATCCGACAAAGATCAATCCGGAAAATTTACTTGTCATCATCATCGTCGTCTGGATTCTGGAAGAACGGTTTAGGACGAAAATTTTTTTAGAATAATATTATCCAAAAATCCGATTCATGAGGTCTGCGATACGACGATAAAACCTACCTTATGATCGCTGCGAAAGTTTGAATATTTTAATATTATTATTGCAGTGTTCGACTACGCGACTATCGAACGGTTATTGTATTTGTGGTTTATACCGTAATAATATTATTATTACGAATCGCGTGGTTATACTCTGACTTCGGTTTGGTTAGTTACGCGTAACGTATTGAACAACGAAAGTTCGGTGCAACGACGTAATGTTAAAAAATTTCGATTTTTGCCTAATGTAAGACCAAACGAACGCTGACTGTGCGTGCAATCGGATGAAGAGTTCGAGTCGCCAGCTTCGGACGAAGATTTTTATAGTGTCCCGACGTCGAACCCTAGGGGCGCGCGCGTGGGTGTACCGGAGGGTCCTCGTGCCCCGTCACGTGTTTTAATGGCCAATGCGGTCCGTGAGTCATCCCCCGCGAGTGCCACACCCTCGTCAAGCCGCAACAAGCGCCGTGGATTTATATACCAGTTACCAGGTTGTCGGTCGCGAACGCGTTTTGACGCGGCGCCTTTACGACACGACGTGCGACGTAATTTTTATATTTTTTTTGGTAAGTAACGTTCAGGGAAAAAAATATTCGAAATAAATTATAAAAAAAAAAAAAAAAAAAAAGAAAAAGAAAAAAGTTCCATTATAATATTATAGTTTATATAGAGGTATAGTAAATACGTCATAATAATAATATGTGCATAACAATATTTTAAACGACACGACTAATAAAAATTTTTTTTTTATCTTGTGTCAATAATATGAAGACGGCCAATCGAAAGAGTGAATATTTTCATACAAATTTTGATGGCTCGCGATTTTCTAGTTTCATCAACTAGGCGATTTTCGGAAATTAAATTCTTTAATTGAAAAATGAAATATTCTACAACATAATTTCAAATTATTTTAGAAAAATTTAAGTTTCGTTTTATAATAAATTTTAATTTACTTAATCTATAATAATATAATAATAATTGTTTATATATACTATAAATTAATATACCTAAATAAATTTTAATACAATTTCTACTTAAAATTTTTTTTTTTTAAAAAAAAAATGAGACTTGAGATTTTTCTAATATTTTGTTAATATGTTAAAATATATGTGAATATACTTCAATAAAAGTTTCAGACTTAAATAAAAACCCAAAATTGTCATTTTTATTATAGATACATTATAGTGATAAAAACGTGAATTTTAGGAAATATTCAAAGTTCTATATTTTATAGAAAATTAATGTAACCGTTCTAAAATTTAATCACTTATACATAATACCTAAGTACCTAAACCTAAAATTCAATAAAAATTTTAAGTCGTTAAGTTCAATATTGCCTGAGTTATTGTGAAATATTTAAATCGATTTTGTCTGATATATCAATCTTTGTATTTTCTTCATTCTTTTGTAGTTAAATTTTGAGAAATTCGAAAAATGACCTAAATAAAGTACCAACTATATTCACTTTCCTACCGGAAACATATGCTATTCGTAAAAACCGGGGCACTGGAAAAAGTTTCCAAAAAAGGTACATATAAGTGTGTCCTTCGCTTCGATTAGAATCTAAAATGAATAAAAATTGAATAGATATTTGAAAGTTACGCTAATCGATCTCTAAATGTAAAATTGAATCGTTCGGATGAGTTTTTTTTTTTAAAAAAAACATAGTTTGTTATGCGTTTTTAAACTTGCGGTTTTTTCAATTGTATGAAAATATAACGTCTACAAAATATATTATTTTAAAAGCACAAAAGCCTGCGATATATTATATTTTCATTCGCATTTGAATAAATATACTGCGCGGTATAAACAACGCATTAATGTACAAAAACATGGCGATACGCTCTAAACATAATAATAATAATTTACGTCATTTTGTATAATTCTCTATGAGACAAATTTTTGTGCAGTTGTTTGTTTCACAGTTCTATTCACAGTCAAACTTAAGAAATTTCATAATTAAAATCTAGAAATACGAAATAACGTTTTAATATTTAAATGTTTTATAATATGGAATATAATATATTTTTTGTTTCACCTACGAGATGTGTGTGGAATCTCGGCAAAATATTTCATATTAACATAATATTATAACATCGGCTTGAAATGCGATATTATACAAAACACTGTATTTTATAAATTTCATTGGCTTCAGTATTCTACAATAAATTATTATAGAGCAAGAAGCGTAAAGTGAAAAATACGTAACTCATTTATTGAATATTTTATTATAAATCGTATATTGTCTCCAAATCGGATTATTACGTGTATATATAAAATATATTTTAGTTATAGATTCCGTTATTGGGCTGCAAATCAATTTTACGGTTTTCGATAAATCTGCGTGTTATATTTTATTTTATATGCTGTATAAATAATTCGACTTTTAATAAATGAATTGTATTTTTTTAAAGGTTTAATTTATCTAAATGTATTAGAATTCTGTTAACGTGATTGAAAAAAATAAGAATAAAAATGGGGAAATATATTTGAACAATAATATTTAAAATCATATTTGAGATAAACATACAATTAACCGCGATTCGTCAATATATCCATTGTCTGCCATCGTAATTTAGAAGCTGATAAGTGATAATGTTATATTATAATTATTATCGTGTACTTTTCAAGACAAGTGTTTTATCATTAAATATATTCTTTACATAAACTACAATAAAATACTTATTTTAATTTTTAAGTATCATGTTGTGTAACAGTATTATTATCATCGATATTTTTGACATATTATAGTGAACTATATTTATTATTCGTATACTTATATAATATGGTCTATGTTAAACTTAAAAAAAGCCGAACTGGGTACTGCTGTGGAAGGAATACAGGTGAAAAAAGGATAATGGCGGTTAAAGTATAACCTACGTTGCAATTTGATTATGATTTGAATGCAATGATAAATCATTACATTCGAAAAAACGATTCTTAAAAATATTTTTTTAAATTTATTGTCAACTTTATATAACATTATTGTAAAATATTAAGAAATAATAAGAATCCGCAAATACATACCATATATAAATCGATTTTAATAAAATTTAATATTTTGAAAATACGTTAATATAATATAATATATCAGTATGCTTCAATAAAATTTTCAAAATATTTCAAATTTTTTAGCTTTTATAATATTAATTTTCGTTGTAAAATTATTGAGAAATAATAAGAATAACACTTGTATGGATTCCAAGATTTTCGCTTAAACTAAAAATATCAATTTTTAAAAGCTATAAAAAAATTGATACTTTGGATATTTCTAATAATTTTATATTATGTTAAGTAATATGTGATAATACTTCAGTAATATTTTCAAACCTTAAAACTCAAAACTGCCAATTTTATTGAACATTATATACATATAAACGAGAATTTTACGAAATATTCAAAGTACTTTATTTTGTAGAAAAATTTATGTAACGGTTCCAAAATTTGATTACATATATGGGGTCAATTTTGAGAAATTCGAAAAATGACCTAAATAAAGTACAAACAAACTACATCCAATTTCCAAACGGAAACATTTGCTATTCATGATAATCGGAGCATTATTTCGGGTAGTAAAAGTGTCTTCAAATATAAAAAAAAAAAAAAATAAAGACATTGTAAAACATAAAAAAATAATAATAAATACATTCTTCGCTTCTCTCAAAATCTAAAAAAAAAGACTCACATCATTGAAAATCCAACACATTCTTCGCTTCGCTCAAAATCTAAAATATGCACTTTGCATTGAAATCCGGCCCCAAGTTATTAGTATATGTTACATTCTATATAATATTATACAATATGTCATTATTTATGCACCTTCACATTCTGGTTCACAATAAGGTGAATCAAATTCAGTATATGAATGCTACATACAGTTATGCTTTTTAATTGCTTTTGTTTTCAATGATTATTCATACTATGTATAACTTCAATTGTCGTAGAAGCAGCACCACTCACAAAACAGTATCACCTAAAAAATAAGTAATTTTTTAATATTTAAATATTAATATAAAATAACAGTTAAATATGATACAGAAGAAATGCAGCGAGAAAGTAGATAGACTTTAGATTTAATTTTATCTTATAACAATATAGAATTTGATATAAGTATTTAGTTATATTTTTATAATCTAGTGATATCGAATAGAATCTAACTGAAGTGAACTGAAATGTAAATATATTTGTAAATATATTATAGTGATATCAGCTATAATAAGATATTGATAACCTCGCTGTATATTTAAACAATAAGTCATATTTCATATGTGAGTGCTCTCATGCAAATAATTTTATACCCGTATAAAATATTATACAGTTTTTTAGGGATGTTTGAATTTTAATGTTGAAGTGTAGATATCATATTATGGTTTTAAAAATAAGTACACGAATCAATTTTAATGTTGAAGTGTAGGCATCATATTATGGTTTAAAAAATATAAGTATGAAACTCAAATGATATCTACATAAGAAGATTGAATCGTGTTACATTCTATATATTAAACCTTCATCCATCGATAAATTATTCGGATCTGTAAAATATATGAATAAAAGACACTACTTTATTTGTATTCAAATATTTTGAATCATATGTTTTTTCAATAAATTTGAATAGGTATGTAATTTTGGCCACGTGTTTACTAAAATTAAATTAAATATTATTTATTTCCTACTAGCTGAAATTTAATATTCACATAATAGTATAAATTTTAATTTACTTTCAAGTTTCAATATTATAATGTAATATTTGCATAAAATTTTAGGTATTTAATGAGTAATAATTAAATTGATTTGTTTTGTAACAGTATCAGATTCAAAAGAATTTATTACATTTCTATAGATATTATTATATATAAAAAAAAAAAATCAAAATTTTCCCTGGTTTTATTGATAAAAATTAAATGAAAATGAAAATTTATCACCACCAGCAGAGTGTAAAATTATAACAATATTTTCATTTTCAATTTAAGTAGTATTAAGTTAATATCGAATAAAACATTATTAATAATTTTATATTAAAGCGAGATAAGTATCAAAAAGAACATAATAATATTATAATGGTCGATATTTATTAAGTTGATATCATACGAACATATTATTATTGTACCTATTTAGACAAGATGTCATTATAACCACACAGTTAACCACAATCATGTTTAGATATTATGATTTTTACGGACAATGAAATATTAAAATGATTGAAAGTGATATGAGTTTCACTGAAAATCAGCTATATCACGCTAAAAAATTTCGATTGACCATGCGTTAACTTATTAAAGAAAACAATTTGAATAACACGCATTTCATTGAATTGATCGAATCATCAACGATCTCACGAAAATAATAATATATTATAAGAACTATTTATTTAATAGTTTTTTTAAAAGTTTTTTTTTTTTATAAAAAATTTTACAATATTGAAATAATAATAATAATAATAATAATAATAATAATAATAATAATAATAATAATAATAATAATAATAATAATAATCTTATTTATTAATTTATAATCGTTGGAATTGTATTTGTATGTGTACCTACATACATTTTTGTTATGTAGGTTAATTATTTTATTATTTATATTAATAATAATATTATTTTAATACTTCATTCAACGAAAGAACCAACGACAATATTATTAACGTAATTCCTAAAAGATTTAAAACTAGATGAGAAATAATTTCTTCGCACGACTCAGAAAATTGTATAATGCAATTTACGTCATATTAATTTCTAGTATAAATATTGGCTAGTAATATTGTCAAGTTTTATCGATTGCAGCGTTTATAAGTTTCTATAAAGGAGTTCAACTAACATTTATACTTAAATAAAAAAAAAATATAAATTTTTATGATTAATATTGGTCAATTTTATAGATCGATATAATAATTTAACAAACATTTGCACTTGAATACATTTTGTAAATACTGTATAATTATAACTTTCATATTATTTTATTTGTATAGTACCAAATAATTAATTGGTTACACTTTAAAGTTTAAAGGCGCAATATTAAATTACTTTTTTAAAATATTAATTTAAATTTAGAATGTGTCTTTAATGGTTATTAGATTAAATGGATTAAATAAACACTAAGAATATGAAAAGTAACCTTAAAAAGCAAAAATGCCTGTAAATTTTAAGTAAAACAATTGTTTGATAACTATGGGACGTAAATTATACCTACAAATTAATAATATTTTACGTAGATTAAATTTACCTATTTAATTACTAATTTCGTAATAAAATAATATTAGTTTATACGAGTATTTAATTATTAAAGTTTTTCAAAAAATATATTGACACTAATTATATCTCATTGCATCAAAATGATGTAGGTTTAATAAAAAATAAAATTTTATTCAGGTAATAAAACAAAATCGAATTCTTATATAAGAAAATTTATTGGTATACTATTGTTAATTTTAATAAAATAGATATTCTATTTATAATATAATTGGATAGGTAGTATTAATAATTTATTATACAATTTTATGACTTATTATTTTTTACAACTTTTACCAAAATATTTTTAATAAATTATAAATAATAATATTTGGATAACTGATTACTTATCACTTATCAGTGATTGGTAATTATAAACTCATAATCTACTATTTTAGAGGAATATGAAATTTCTATTATAATTAATATATATACACAATACACATATAACATTGAAAACAATAATATATTTTATTAAACGTGATTTCACATATTCGTGATTAAAAATCATAAATTTCATTTAATCGAAAGCGTTTTAAATTAAGAATAATATTTTATATTAATAAAAAAGTTTTAACATTAAAAAACATATAAATAACAATTAAATGACGAATTCGTTAAAAAAAAATAAAATGTCTATCTTAGGAATATGTGGTCGACGTGGAAACCAAAAGTTATTTTTTAGTGTAAAGCTAAATGATGATGAATCGCAAATGCAAATTAAACGTTTGTTTATACATTATTGTTAAGTACCTACTCATATTTCGAACGGACTATTTTGTGAATTATTAAATAGCAGTTGTACCAATTGTCAAAAACTATCTTAATATCTTCTGGTTTTCATTACTTATAATTATTTATGGAGCTTATATTTCAGGAAAAATGATTAAAAACATATAAAATATTAAAATCTCATGCAAAAAAATAATTATTCGCTTTTTTTTTTATCAAATAATAATATGCACCTACCATTTATCACTTTTTTGTTACATTTCCATGATATAAATTTAAATATATCCAGTGAAATGTTATTTCCACTTTCAGAAAGAAAAATAATAATGTATACCTAACCATAAAATTTCTTTTCAACTGTATTTTTCAAATGTATCATAATATTATGTTCAAATGTTCGTCAATCATTTTTACTCAAATAATTTAGTAAATACGTTTTTTGAGTGACGTGTAACAAATTTAAAATTATTAATAATATATATATATTTTTTTTTTGAAAGTAACTACTTTTTTTCAAAATAAACAAAATCATAAAGTATAACAGAACATATTTGTAAAAAATTAGTTTTGTAATGTTAAATTTAATTTGAAATTTTTTTTTATCAAACCCAGGGTTTTCGATTGTGTTAGGTTTGTGTCGTTTGTGCCGTTTGTTCCTAAGTTATGATAAAAAACTTCATTATTAATATATGTATGACAATGACATTGTCTAGCGAAGCCAGGTTATAGGTCATACATAATCCTTTACTATCGGCACCAGTATCAGGATTACACAAACAGGTGTTAGGTTAGTATTTTTTAGTTCCTTGTAAAGTGATTGAGTAAGTGAGTGGAGCCGGTAAGTGATGCGAGCTTTCCCTTATACTTAAAAACTATAAACTATAGCATGAACCTAGCACAATAAAAATCCCTGGATTTGATAAAATATATTTCAATAGTCGGTGCTGGGGACTTGGACCTTAATTTAAGAGAAGATGGAAATTATTAATTATAATATTATTTTAGTACCTTACTTCAATATTAGAATTCAATATTTTTTCATCACAGTCTAATATTATGATCTGTTTTGAAAAGGAATAGTATTATATTAACCGCTCTATAAAGGTGTAAGAGTGGCGCAACTATCATGACTGCCGATGTCATTAATATTGTATTTTTTAATTTTTTTATGAGAAACGACTTTAATATTATCGATAGGCAACATACAAATAGATGTGTAATTGAAGATACCTTATCTGACATTTTGAGGAACTTGATAATGACGTGGAAGATTTAATATTATTTATTCATTTTCGTTTTGATGAGTTGGTATTATTATCAAAAAGAAAAAAAATGATTAATATTAAAATTTATATCAATTATTATTAAAATACAGGAAATATTCCGTACTTGTCATTTTTTGCTCCTTTTAATATAAACTTGGTATTTGTAAGGAATTAATTTTAATTAAATTTGTATAGTTAGGTAAACATGTATAATGTATATTATACATTTAAATATTATTTTAGATATTAAATTAATATAAAAAATTAAAAATAATGTTTAAAAAATATAAATATTGAAAAAATTTTTAATTATATTTTAGTATTGTCTATATTAATGTTTTGTTTAGACCCTTATTAAAACTTATTTGTTGCGAGTGTTAATTTTAAATTAAACAGAAAAAAAAACAGAAATCTTTATAATTTAATATAAAGTCAGATAATTTTTTGAATAATTTTTCTTTTTTAGTTATACACCATGTAAATAATATTAGATATACGTATATAAAATGTAATTTAACTGATACAAATTCTTTATTAATTCATTATTTCGTCTTATATTAAAAACTATATTATTATTTTAACTGCATAGTTTTATCGATTAATCTCGTCTCCAATAACGATAAAAAGGTATGTCAAAAAACAATACATGGCTGTCGTATTAGTTGTCCGACAAAATCGCCTAGTTCAAATCTCTCTTTTCAGACAGAATTTAAGTGATTTGAGTGGTTGTTTTTTTTTTTGGAGGGTTATGATAAGGAGTAATATGATTACTCCACGTCAAGGAAATTAAATGTACGATTCTGGTCAATAATCACTATAACAACGGTAAATAATGTTTTCAAGGGTTGTGATTTTATTTTATTTCCTCGCACGTCATAATAATAATACACTAAAAATTTAAGCAAAACAATTGACTCCTAGAAACGTTTTTTTTCTCTCTCTCAATTTTGTTCGAGATTGTCTGAGACGGAAACGAATTTGTTACGTTTCATAACAGATACAACAATATAAAATGATGAAAATTTCACGTGAATTTTTTGTGAACGTGTCAAGTGCACAATCCGTCTCGAGTCCGTTTTTGTAATTTTTCTTTAGTTCAGTTTTTTAACGGACATAAGTGAAACGTATTTATTCATTTCATAACTTACACTTCTAGTATTGTAATATTATGTTTTTTTTTTCAAACTCGGATGGAACGGAGCTTTTTTCTAGGGATGTTGCTGCCTCGCACGAACGAAAATATTATTAAACGAATATTTAAAAATGTATTGTCGAATTCTTATTTATCACGTACAAGTACCTACACAATATGACGTAATCTTAACATTTTAAAATTCTGCAGTTTAATGTAAATTGTTTACTCGGATTTATATACTTGTGGTTAATTCGAAATAATTTAAAAAATGAAAAGATATAAAATATAAATTTCGAATGTTTGGAATTTGGATTTTTAATGGTATTTAAGAGTCTGTTATAAATTATTTTTAATATTTAATTCGGGTTCCGAAGGTTTGAGTAAATTCTTATTGAAATGTACATACTCGTACTTGTACATGCGATAAATATTCGATTGCTTACGAAATAATGAATATCATAATATTTTTCTTCTAATATGAATTATTCGAATACACGTCTTAAAGAATAATGTTATACAGTATTTAAACTATAAAACCTCGTGAATATTGTACTTTAAAATTATTATTTGATTTTAGACGTTTATACAATCTAATATTTTAATATTATGTTTAATAAATTATTATTATTTAAAAATTTTAAATATAATTGTAATCAAATGTAGGTACTTGTTTTCAAAATAATTTAATAATTATAACTATTTAATGTTTTGTTGGCCGTGACTTTGTACAGCGTGGAGTTTGTCATTGATTTTAAAAATGGCGTCCCTAAATAAAAATGTATTATTAATTTATAATGTAAATAAAATCTAATTAAAAATATAATATACGGATGTTAACTATAAAAATCACCAGTTTACAGTTTACACAATATATTTAATTGGAAAATTTGATAATATTATTTATGAAAATTATAAAGTTACTTTCAAATACAATCTACATTACGAACTATGAAGGCATTGAAATATTTGTTTACGTAAATTTAATGTTCAGAAAATATAAATTCCGAATTAAATAATTGTTAAAATATTAAAAATTTAATATTCTTTATAATATATAAAATCAAATTATTTTTTCTTAAATTGTATTATTACGTTTATTATGATAAAATTACTGATTTAATATACGCTATATTTCCTAATTTAATGAATTATTTTTTAAAATATTAAATTTTATATTATTTCAGTTGTTATACTATATATGGTATATTATATTCAAAATATATAAAATATAATATAATATCTACCATTAAAAAAAAGTGTAATTAACGTAAATTTGTCATATTTGGCTTTATATGAAATCTATGGAAATTTATAACATTAATTTAGCAAAATTTTCCTAGTTATTATTCTTTTGTAATTTACCTTTAACTTATTATTTATTATAAAATATTTTTTTTTTATTAATTATATATTCATAAAATTTAAAGTTAAGATAAATCAAACTTTAGATTATATTTTTTCAGAAAATTAAGATTTAAAGCTCTAATTAATAATTCAAATTAGTAATTACTAGATATATTTTGTTTTTGTTAAAACATTATTAAAAGTTAAAATGTAATGATAAATCAAAATATTATAACCTACTTCTTTAATATTGTAAATTTGTTATAACTCAGTTGATACGATCACAAAACGTTATTGTTTTTAGGAAATTAGTTATTTTTAAGTTATCATAATTTAATTATGATAACTCACAAAAGACTCCACGAGTGTATTATTTTAGTTAAAAGTTATAGATAGATTTTACTTCTTTGAGATATAAACATATTTAAATGTCAAATGACACAATTTTTTTTATTATCGAAAAAATTATATAGGTATCATATTCTGCAATTTCAATATTGATTAGAAATTGATTATAATTTATAAATAATCAAACTTTATATATTATGTGTATAAAATAGGTGTATTGATTCAAATATTTTTTCAAAATTTATTGATGGTTAAGATCGGATGTTGAAAGAGTGAGCGGTCGGTGTGACGATAAATCGCATGGTTTTAATAAACACTTGAATATTTTGGTATAATAATATGTTCCATATCCTTTATAGATATTAATAATTGTAATATTTTCATAACGAAATTAAAAGAAAATTTCATGATTAGTGATATCACGTCTATTGTTATATATTAATAATATTATGAAAGGAAAAAATCAAAATATTAAGGTCTAAAATAAATCTCAGACGAAAAATTTTAAATATAGCGCATAAAAAACAATATTTTGTTCTTCGCCATCGATTTATAATGAATGTTTAATTTATTTTAGACTTTACATTATGAACATTGTAACGGACTTCCACGGAAACATAATAATTATAATAGTTACTATCGGTGTGAATAAAAATTGTATATTACATTCGATTATTGTATTAATAATATGGCAAATGACCGTTTCGATAAGTAAAGAAACTGCAGATAATAATATTATTATTGTTATCGGTACTATAATAGTAATTTGATGCATTTTAAATTATCGTACCTTAGTTGTAAGCATACTGCACATTGGATATAGTCGTATTTTGTGTTATTATTTCGATTATTCGATTATAATTTTATACGTCGTATATTATATTAACAGAAAGATGAATTCAGAATCATAAAACAATACATCATAATATTAATTATTAATATTATTTGTTATTATTACTGTTATATAGTTTCCCCGTTGATATCGAAAATCCACAAAAGCCTCTATTAGTCTATTGTTATAATTCATATTTCATTCTGCATAACGAAGAAATCGTATAATGTATAAAATATTAGCAATAATAATTAATAATATTATTTTGAACTAGTTAATTAACGCTGTTTTTTTTTTTTTTAATAAGATAATGGTCGTCGTCTCTCGTCCCATGAAAATGTTTTGAGTTTATAACCATTTTGAAACTATATTATAATATAATATATCTAATAATAAACAAAACATAATATAAATAGTCGTATTTATGAATAACTAAAATTCGTTTTATTGATGAAGTATAAAAGTTCATATAATAATACGAGTAGTATTACTATGTAAGTTGTACAAAGTACTAAGTACGAGCTGTTTTAGGGTATTTAATTTATTAATTCATTTATATTAATACGATTTTTTCTCGTTTTAATTAAGAAAACAATTATTATGTTGTGTTTAGTTAAGAAAAATAAGTATCGTTTCCTTCGTCTGAATATTTTCTCATTTTATTCCAAGGTCATATTATGTTATTATATTAACAATATTACAGTTGTTACCATTCGAGATTCATATTATTATTATATTTTGTAGAATATATCATAAAAAAAAAAAAAAAATGAATTTTAGATGATGTCAAAGGAGTCTCCAAAAATTTGTTAAATATTTAATGGGTTTGGACAGAAAAGGAATATAATTTTTCTAGGTTTATTTATTTTTTTTTTTAAGTATAATATATTGTATATTTCGTACAAATTGTGACACACGCATATCTTATTTGTTCTTTTTATCTTTATTTTTTCTGGACACACCAAAATGTATCACGATTACAATGGCAATGCCAATTACGAAAACTTTCTAATACGGAAATGAACTAGTATTTAAAACTTTGCTCATGTTATAAATCATTTTGACAACGTAAATATTATTACTAAAATTTTCAAATACAACAAAAAATGTCGTAATTTGTTATATTATCTATTGATTATTATGATTTTATTTATAAAATATATTTTTTTTAATTAGTTACCTACTTCAGATAATCTGGATTATATTAATATTCTTTCGGTTTTGCATATTATTACGGATTTGAGATATAATATTTAATATAATATATTATTATATAATTATCATTCAATTTTCGCATTAAAATTAATTTTTTGCAATTTTTTATCATTAAATTTTTTTTTAAATATTAAATAATTTCAAAAACAAAATAATAATAATAATAATAAATATTCCTAAATAAGTTTATATATTTTGGATATAATTTGGATTTTGTTAACGATAAAATAATACTTAAGAAACTTTATGATAAATTTAAATGTAACACGGATTTATTTTTGTTTTTAAACGCATTCAAACGTTATAAATTATAAAGTTATAACAAAAAAATAATTAATGTAATCTATTTTATTATCGTTATTTTACTCTAAGTATTGTTTTTCTATTCAATATCAGGAATAAAATAATATAAGAATAAATTATTATTATAGCAGTATATTTTATAATAATTGAGTAATTTAGGCAATTTAGTTTTATAATACGAACAAAGTAACAAATCACGATACAAATCAGAAAAACAATTTACTATTTTACATGTCGACCGGTCAGAAAAACCAAAATAATATTATCAAACTTATCTCGGGGACGTATTCCATGTAAAATGTATCTAAGGATATCGCAGGAATAAAATCTTAGTAAATATGTTTGAAAACAAAATTATCTTCTCAGCGATAAATATATTGTACCGTGTATAAATGAATCGCGAGTTTATATAATATATAATGGTAAAAGGCAAACAAAGTGACATTCGTTACAAACCATATTATTACCACCCACATTAAACAATATACGCCCTATATTATATAAAACTTTCCATTAGTTCACTTCTATAAAAGCAAAATGTCGACAAAATACTAAGTATAATATTTAAGTGAATAATTTCAATATACTCGTAATATAGCGAAAATAACTGATAATATAATATAATATTATTATTATTCTTTTCCTAATTCGAAAATTGATTAACGATTTACGATTTTCTTATTGATAATGAATATTATAATATACAAGTCAAGAAAAATTTAGATTTTTGAATAGAATATTATTCTATTTTTTTTTTTTTAATTATATTTCTAAAAATCAAGGGAAGGGATACAGGTGTAAAGAGGATAGTGTTGAATTTTGATTAAAATTTGTATGCAATGATAAATCATTACATTCATGAAAACGATTTTTAGCGAGGTTCATCAGATAATATATGTACCGATATGTACCGATTAAAATTTTTACATTTACCAGTCTCTACGTTCAATATAAATAATTTATCACAAAACCCCTAAATGAGTTACCTATAAATACCCAAAACTGGCTATATTTCACTCAGAATTGTTTTTCGAATGTAATGATTTATATTTGGCTTTTTTATTAATTTTTTTTTGTAAAAGTATTTAGAAATAACAAGAAGAATATTTGTATGGATTCTAAGATTTTTTTTTAAACTAAAAATATCAATTTTAAACAACTATAAAAAAATTGACGCTTGGGATTTTTCTAATATTTGTATATTATGTTAAGTAATATGTGAGTATAATTCAGTAAAATGTTCAACCTTAAAAACCACAACTGCCAATTATTTTATTAAACATTATATACATAAAAACGAGAATTTTACGAAATATTCAAAGTCTTATATTTTGTAGAAAAATTAACGTAACGGTTCCCAAATTTTATCACATAAAATTTATTGAACACCCAAAAAAATTTTCAAGTCTCTCACTTTAAAATTGCTTGAGTTATCGTCAAATGTTGAAATCGAATTCGTCAAAATTTCAGTTTTCGTGAAAAATGCCGTTTTTTCGTCGTTTTATCTGTCGCATAGGATCAATTTTGAGAAATTCTAAAAATGACCTAAATAAAGTACTAACTATACATCCACTTTCCAACCGGAAACATACGTTATTCGTGAAATTCAGAGCATTATTTGCCATTTGGGGTAGTAAAATTGTCTTTAGTGTTCAGTCATATAAAAAAAAAAAAAAAAACGAAACGAAAAAAAGACTCACATCATTGTAAAATCAATACATTTTTCGCTTCGCTCAAAATCTAAAACATAAAAATAGAAAGACTCACATTGTTCGCATCGCTCAAAATCTAAAACACTTCTCATAAAAAAAAAAAAAGGAAAATAAACATTTTATTATTTAAATTATAAGAATATATCCAATTTGAAATGTATATTTTTATGAAATTTTGACTCGTCGACTTTTTAATTTTATTAAGAAAGTGATTATTGGAAAAAATTTTCACGAGACTTCGTTATTCTAAGAAGTACCTAATAAAAGTATTTTTAAAGTCCTTTGTTTAATTATTTTTTTTTTAAAAAAAATTACATTAAATGATTTTAATATTTTACGTAGATATTACAACGTTTTTAAATAGATCTGTGGCATTTTGTATGTGAAAACTAAATGACACACGAACTGTTATATCACATTTAGGTTATATTGTACGAGTACGTTACAATAATAAATTTAATTTTCAGCCAAGTAATTAACTTATTAATAAAAGTTTACTATCGTATGTTAACGTCCTAAATGTAATTGTTAGAACAAAAAAGTTTTAATCTATTATCATAATGTTTATATTAATTTTATATTATCACACCATATTATCTATAATATAATATTGTACCAATATCAGAAACATAAATAAATACGTGGTATTATACCCGTATAATTCTGGTATCCTATAAATTTTTAAGTTAAAGTTTTTCTCGAAGTTTAGCAATCTGAAATTAATTTATTTAAGAATTTCGCTATTACACCTTATCGTAATGTTATATTGTCATTGGATATTATTAAAAATAAATATTAGTTATCGTAAGATAATGTCTTAAGCTAGTTGTAATTATAATAATTAAACATTATGTTTAATATTTTATTTACAAATGACGTAATAATATATTATAAATTATAATTGCAGGTATATTATTAGGTGTATATGTTTTATAAATACTACTATTGCGTATAGTAATAAAATTTAGATAGTGATTATTATAATGATAATATGTAAAATACACTTTTTATATACGTATTTAATTTCATCGTTTCTCAATAATTGTAAAATTAAATAACGGTCATCGGAACGAGAATAATAATATATAAATACACACCCATTTGTGGCCATATGATGCTTCGAATAAATTTTCGTTTAAATTTTTTTTAAAAAAATTTATGATTTCAATTAACGCCGCCCAGTAATTATACATATATATATATATATATTTTTTTTTTTGCAATTCGGTCAAAATCAATATCTAAGTATAGTTATGTAAGAAAATTATGAATTTTTCACCGTTTTCGACGAGCAAAACGTTATTATGTACAGTGGTATTTTTACTATTAAAGTTATAATATATCGGGACATACGCGTAAGTCCCTCTGGGCAATGGTTATAAACGCCCCCAACCGGGTTTGGTAACTCGCGTTTGATTGAAATTAACAGTCCGTGCGAGTGAATATGACGCAATTTCGAAAACAAAACACACATTCAAAACAACCTCTCGCGCCGTTCGTCTTTATGGCGTAATACTTTCTATCATCACGCGAAATGTGAATATACATACGTATATTATTTATATATTTAAATAAATGTTCACATATTTGGAAATTACGAGTATATACCTGCTATAACACGGGGGAACACTGCACGACGTTTAAATTATGTTGTTATTGATTAAAATAAAAAAAAAAACAAAAACGTTTTACCGACAAAACGTTTACCTACTGACCAATATCGAATGCCGCGTATCTACAAAATATCTATACGTTATATAATCAATCGATTGCTTAAAAACTTAAAATCCAATCCCCGAATCGTATACTTTGGTATAACATACACACGATTTTATAATATATTATAGTCATCGATTTTGGAGGCGAATTAACTGTCAAATATGTGTTTACATTAATTCATATTACTATTATTTTGAACTCGCCGTGAAAAAAATTATTATTATCTAACTATGATATTCTATGGACGACCAACAGTATTTTCAAAAATTCAATAATAATAATAATAAAAAAAAAAAAGATTCAGAGAAATTCATTATTTAATAGAAAAACGGAAATAATCTTCTTTTTTTTTTCAAGAAATGGATTTTACTGTTTATCTTATTATAGGAAGGCAGCAAATAATATGTAGGTACGTATTTTTATGAAATACGTTGTAATGTTTTTCTTTTTATAAAATATATTATTATTATTTTTTAAAAACCATGTTTTTCTGGACATTAATATTTTCATATATTATTGTCAATAATATAATATGATGATAATATATTATCTATAATATTAAGACGGATATACCACATCAAAAATATTAAAAATATCACATTACAGTCTAGTTATTTCTAATAGTCCATGTACATAGATTTACATATGTATATGATGAAATTCATGTACATTAAGACCATTTTTAGGACATTACTTTGTTAATTGATAAGGACAAGTGTAAAATATTAAAATACATGTGTGCTGTCTATGAAAATAATATTATAAGTTACAAAAATTTCGAAAGTTATCGTTTTGAAGAAGATATTGATTATTTTGTTTTTTCGTTTTATTTTATTCGAAATAATAAAGCCTAATCTAACCTAACCGTCTTCGCTGAAACGAGATTTATTATAGTTTATGATTTTGATAATTCGTGAACGTTCGGTATATGACCAATTTATCAATAATCGTGGATAGACGTGAATAGACGTGATAAGTCGACGTGAAGTGCACGTGCCGTCTAAAATAGAAACTTTCCTTTTTTAAATTCATAAAATAGATAATGTGCAATGATTTTACATCGAGTAAAATTTTTTTTTTTTAAATAAAAAACCAAATTTGATTATCGGCGAGTCTCGTCGAACGAAATGTGAAATATTGTGAACAAATAACATCATATTTGTATTATTACGTCGTTGACGACAGTTGAAATGTTTTCTTGTTATACACGCACATAAATAAAACATTTCGAGGACTTTAGAATAATGCGTAATACGTCATCGTAAAACACTTTATGGGATATTTTCACGTTTTTTCGAGGAAATATTTTTATGTTTTTCTAAATAAATATTAAATAATACATTATTAAGAAGTACATCCATACAAATATTATAATTGAAATATCGAAAATCACGTTAAAATGTGCTTATATACAGTAGTTATTTATTTCGTTAAGTTTCTTCGAAAGAACACAAGCTTATGGACTTAAAGTCGAACTTTCGTTAACTAGATGGAAATCTTTATTCTCTAAGACTTTATTTATATACTTATTTATTAAACCTCATGTTATCGTCGCGATAATATAATCATTTTACGATGAGTTGGGACGACTTGTTTGCCATTTTAAATTTTAATTACTTTAATTTTCATTATTTCGCGTTCTAAGTAGGTGATTAATATCTTCATTATACGTATAATAATACAGTAGTTTCAACAAAGTGTTGTATATTCGGAAAAATGCTGCTTTAGATTTATATCCACAATTATTAAAAAAATATGCGTCTATATGATATTCTTCATAGAAAACACAATATTGTAAAATATTTAAATGAACATGCTTGTAGAATAATTAAAACACGTTAAAATTTAAAAATCATAATATATTTTCAAATTGTTTTTCATTTGTAATTTTTAAATGAATAAACACAGTGGTCGAATTGGGTCAAAATAAGTGGAAGAATGCCTATAGTTATTTGATAAAAACTTAATATTTAAAATTTGTATACATTACAGAATAATAATAATTATTAGTCTCCCCGACAAGTACTTACTCGTGGGCTAAAGTCAAGTCTAATTTATATTTATATTGTAGTATCTATGTATATTATAGAAAAATCTTAAAATTAAATTATACTCGTACAAAAATTTCCATTATTGACTTTCGCACAAATATGCAACATTACAAGTTTAAAAACTTCAATATAAAGTACATGAAGGCTTAGTATAATAAGTGAAGGGATGGATTGTGCTATAACTGAAGAAAGTAGAGGGAGTATGTCCTCCAAATACGACCACTGAATAAACATGTTGTTACAATAATAATGTATGTTTTTTATTTTTTTATTTTTTCTGTTAGGTATCCTTATAGAAGGTATAACCACGATTTGAAATAGACTTTTCATCTGTATTATAATCACAATGCGCATAAATTATAATTTTCATTATGCAATTTTAAAAGTTTTACGAAGACAACCATCAATAATATATGGCCAAAATTAAATCTCTTACTTTATTTTATTATCTCCTGTAATCCATTATTATAATATAGTATATTAATATTAATTATTCTAGATTCTTATTTTCTCCCATCGAGTAGTTAGTATTTTATAATTATAATTTTTTGCTGAAATAATTAGAAAACTTTTTAGACCGATAAATCTGATAGTAGATATTATTATTATTTATATTTGTGGAAAATTAAACGAACCTTATAATGAACCCATTATGTAATATATTGAAGCATAACGTATAAAACAAACTTTTTTACGATTAGAGCGTCATTATAAAATTCAAACAACAAAACACTTATTTGAATATTCAAATAAAAACGATTCGTATAATAATATTAAATAGGTAGGGTAAGTAGTACTATTAAATCAATAAAATAATAATAATATTAAAAAATTTACGTTTAATGACGAAATTAATTTTAGTGATCAAATATAAATTAAATTATTTTTACGTACGTACCTAACCCCTATCGGAGAATATGAAAATAACAGATGACATTAAAATAATCATTTTTCGTTTCATTTTACATCATACACCACAGCCGGTCGTTAAACGTAACTCGATTGAGGATTAAAATAATAAAATTCAACACTGGATTCCCTACTTCCCTAGTCACAATAAATTTTAAGATTTTATCTATTAATAATTGATAGTAACAAGAAGTTATTTTTCTTTTATTCGCGCACGTTATCTTTACAATAATAACGATTGAACTACAAAATTATAATTAATTACTATTATCGTTTTGAGTGAAAATTACGTATACTTAAGAAATCGGTAATTATATTAAAGTATTTTTATATTTTCAAGAACAAACGATAATGTTTACCTAATATTTTTATGCAGACAATATATTTTTTTTTATATTTAAACGACAGCTCGAATAAGTGAGATTTGATATTTGTGACCACCTAACCAGATCTGAATTTATTATTTTTGTCGCGACAAGGAATCGTGAGGAGTTCGAAAGATTTTTTAACTTTTTTTTTTTTATACCCAATTCTAAATTTTCGATTATCCTCAATTGTATAAAAGAAAATAGTGTAGAATTCTGTGGATGTTGTCCATCATGTTTTGGATTTGTATAGAAATCTGAAATAGAATTTTGTCCTTTACAAAGTTTTGTACATGATTAATAACTTTTGACAACAAATATTTTAAGTTTTTTATTTAACATAATATTATCAAAATGTAAAGAAGTTAAAATTTGTATTATGTATACAATAACTGCTTAAATTTATATTAAAAAAACTAATATTTTTTATTTTATAATAAATTAATAATACAATTTTCAATTTTGAGATGGCCAATATTTATAGTATTAACAATAATGCAGTCCAGACTTATGGCTAAATACAAAAATTAATATTTGGTCAATTAAATATTAAAAAATATATCAACAAACGCCAGTTATCGAACGTTATGTTTTGTGGCGATACCATTTTAGATTAATTTGGAATTATTCGATCAATTAAATTTTATATTATCATATATCAATTTAATTTAAACAAAAGTGTAACGTCACACGTTACATATTATAATTGATAATAAAATGTATATATTTTATTTAAATTTTAAAAATTAATAACAAAGTAAATAACATATAGAAATTAATAATTAACTATTACCTATTAAAATGTTCAGGAAAATAAATATTGAAAATTAAGTACTCAAAAATTCAGAATAAAAAATAAATAAAAATGCAATTTAAAATGTGATTTGTTTTTATATATAAATTGATTACAAAAATCAGATATTAAAAATATGTCAAAATTGATTGAAACACAGTTGGAAAGCTGTGTGTACTTAATTCTACTTCTTTTTAATATTTTTATGGTATACTATAGTTATTCCGATGCCAAATCCAGTAATCGGTAATATTTGAACGTTGTTTTTTATTTCTATATTAGTTACTGTTCCGAATCATACATTAAATTTTGATAAGTTAGTATGGATTTGATCTTATGCATCTGATATATTCTGATTTAAATATTATATATAATATTACGATAAATGATATAATATATTATCAATAGTATAAAATTTGAATAAAAATATAGTTTTTACGAAAAAACAAAGTATCGTAGTATCGCGTAATATTGTGAGCTATCGGAACGTTTTAATATTATCTTTGGAAATTTGTCGTAAAGTTAATTTTTATAACGTCTTAAAAATCATTTTAATATAATATTATGTTATGTGTAATATAGGTAATTTTATTAGGTTATATATTATAATATAAATACGTATGCTTTAATGTCATAATAACCTAGAAAATATGTAGTTTTAAACATAATAATAATATTATACTTTAAACATGTAAAATAAATTCTTAATTTTAGAGACATCATAACAAAGCTGATATGACTATAATGTTTTAAGTACAATTTAAAAAAAATAAAAAATTATAGTACCTATCATATCATAATATATTATAATTAGTACATTAACCGGTTGATTACGTTTATAGAACTAAAATAATATTATGATATTACATAAGTACATACCTACTCAAAAAAAAAATACCGAAATAATGATGTTTAACATAACAATAATGACGGAAATGAAATAAAACGATAATTTCATCTTGGTCATTAATTCATCGGGTAATCAAAACCAACGCCAACGCGTTTATATATATTAAGAATAATATAATATATAGTATAATTATTCCATTCGGTCGTTTTAAACGCATAAGAAAACAACGTGTGTACTTAAAAGATATATTATTATTATTGTATTAACCTAACCTATATATTTTATTGTCTGTAAATATTACTTACTTTTTACATTTAGGTACTTGGACTTGAATATAACGCAGTAGCACAATGTAAAATCTTAATATTTTTCGGATGAATATTTAAAAAAAAAATTTTAAGCGAATTTCCCAAAAATTGGTCTCATACATTTAATAATAATAATAAAGGCGATAATTATTATTGATTAGGTACCTACCAATTTAAATAAGAATATTGAGTGGTCAAGATCTAGAAGTCATTGTTTTTACAGGAGACTGCACCGGCCTTAAGGACGTTTATTAATATCCTATGGTCAGAGAGTGTATTACCGTCATAGAAAATAATATAATATCTACCATGCGAGTTATCTATTTAAAATGAAAAGAAAGTGTTTAACAACCTATAATTGTTAACTTAACATTGGATATTTATTATTACTTTATACTAGTCAGAGTTGTATAACACGATTATTCATATTATAGTACCTACATATACCATATAGGTCTACTGTTAATAAATCTATAATACGAAAACGTTACGACAAATGGAAATACGCATATATTAAATAACCTATAAAAAAAATATTATGATTTTACATGGTATATGACTATACGAATTATATAATATATCGGCAATCGGCCCATCTTTACGTAGAATAAGTATATAATATAGAATAATAGTGATTGAAATTCATTTTATTTTAATTAGTATCATTTACTGTGAAATATTACAGATGAACGTTATTAAAAGAAAAGAACTGATGGTACTGCTTTGGAAAATATATAGGTCTGAAGAGGATAGTGTTGAATATTAATTAAAATTTGAATGCATTGATAAATCATTACATTCGGAAATACGATTTTGAGTGAAGTTCATCGGATAATACATATATGTATTGATTAAAATCTCGTATACGTTCAATAAAATTCCCGTAAAACCCATAAATTATGTACATACAAAATAAAAAAAAAAAATACATAATATCATTGTAAAACCAATACATTTCTCGCTTCGTTCAAAGATCTAAAATTATGACGATTGTGAAATATAAATACCACTGCACGTTAAATGGGAACGAATAAAAAATGTATCGCGAAAATATCAAAAAAAAAAAAAGGTCGATCAAAAGCCCATTTAGTGCGTAACAGTAGAGTAGTGAAAAATAGAACTATAGAAGGAAGATATAGTCGAAAAAATTATGGCAATATAGTCACAATCGACTAAGTAACCATGAATTATGGATACTGGGAGGATAATAATAATTTATTACAATTGTCAACATTATTGTTTTGTTCGAGTGAATAGGAAGATATATACCGACGTAAATAAAAACGAAAGAGAAAGAATTTTATTTTACAATCATTATTATGTTATACTCGTATTTACGTGGGAGGTCAAGTCCATCAAGGTCAAGGACGATAAAAACTAGAAGAGTAAATGTATTATTGCGAGTAATGAAAATACGAGAAGGGAAAGAGCATCTAAATATTATTTATATTTTTAAACTGATGTAACTATTTTTAAACATTTTCGGACTGGGGTTTGTATCATTCATGATTCATTGAATCCGTATGAATTGAACTTATCAATAAATTTAAAAATTCGAATGAAAATAGTAACAAATAAAAACTTACAATAACAATATGTTAATATTGCATTGTTGCATGACAAAATATAAACAATAATGTACAAAGATATTATTAGATGAATACAATAATGTTAAAAAAAAAAAGGAGAAAACGGGGAAAAATAAATTTCAGAATAAATTATTTCCACTGACTTTGTAACGTGAATAATTACGCTTAATGTATAAATTTATTTTAAAATCAAAACTACTTTTGCATGTTTCATTGACCGTTTTTGACGTGGATTTTAAAAATAACTTCGGATCATGATTAATCGTATTTCAGTTTTACACCGTAATAAAGAGAAAAACCACGCCGTATATATAATATTTTATATTAAGAATTATTATTGATAACGAAATTCACTGCAGTTATCAACTATACCCAAATTATTGTCAAACGAATTGTTTGAGGAAGAACTAGAAAGAAAATATCGTCTCCATTCTCCACAGAAATCACATTTTAAATTGCATTAAAATTTTAAAAAATCCAAACGATTTATGTTACTCGAACATTAATATAATATTATAATAACGTACTCTCGTAATATTATATTGTAATGACGTTTTCTTTCCGAGCACAATTTTTATCTCGTGCTAGTAACCGATATTGAATTTCTTTCTCTCTGCAAAGTCAATAATTTTGTATGTTGTACAGAATAACAACGTCGTCGGGGACTATTTGTCATATTATTATTATTATTATTATTATTATTATTATTATTATTATTATTATTATTATTATTATTATATTGACTTACGGGCGTCATTGATCGCGAGTGATTAGCAACGGATCACGAATTCGATCATTCGATAGTTTTCGAAATTATAGTAAAGGTAATAGTAATAATAATATTATCGTGTTTGTTCAAAACGTCATCCAAAATAATTATCGTGCTTTCTGTTACGAAAAAGCATATCATATCCTCTGGCACGAAAAATAAAACTATTATTTTCCATTTCTTTTCTTTATGGGCTACGATATAATAATTTCACTCAGACAACATGCGAACGTATCGTCGTCGCCATCGGGTCGTGGTTCTCAGGAGAGGGTAGTGGGCAGGGTCGGAGCAGACAATCCGGCGACGCCACGAACGATCTGCGCGACCCTCTCGTGCTCAATTTTATACAGGGTGATTTATTTATCATCCGGCTAATAATATTCTGAAAATACGCGATTTGTTTGCATTATATTTTTTTCAGCACAATTTTTTTTCCATTTTACATAACTAACCTATTTATACGACGAGCATTATAATACGTATTATACCTTTTCATTTAGGTATAATTTGAATATTTTGAAAACTTTCAAAAATTATTTCTTTATTTCAGTCGATTCCGTCGGATCTTAATAGAAAATATCTCGTTCGATCTCCCAAAAAAACTCCCACAAATGCGAACAACAAAGTATCACAATATTATAATTGTATTTTAAAATTATTATTAACTTTTATAAAATTATGAATCCAAAAACTAATATTTCATCGATATAGATTGTCTATACAATATAATTATTATTTATTGAGATGTGTAAACTTTTCATTTGAATATTATCACACGAATATGAAATTTTTAAAACATTACAAATTTAGACAGAAAGTCAGATGAAAATCAGTGTATTCAACTACCATTTTAATTCTCTTAAAGTTCATTAATATTCACGAATACCATTTAATGGAAATAATTATAAACATTTACAATTTACATTTTAATAATTTAAATGGTCGTTTTATTGGATTTATGTGTACGAAAAAATAAATGCATATTAAAATAAAATATATTTTGGGACTCTTCTTAGAAAAATTACATTTTATAAATATGAACAAAATAAAAAATAACATCTATTTTTATACAGAAATAATAATAAAAACGTTGATAGTAATCAATAATTTAAAATAAACATAATATTATTATATTATTTATTTATACGACCTACGAAATTTAGAGTAATATATAAAAAATTTAAAAATAATAATTAGTCCTAACTAATATTTAGTAGTAATAATAAATATTGTTTATATGACATTCACCGACAATGTTTCTATAATATGGTACTTATAGGTACGATCTAAAAAGTTGTTTTTAGTTGTTTTTTTTTAGATTCAGTCTAGTATTTTGAGTATATTTAATGAGATTTACAGTTTACTGTTCATTTAAAAAAATGTGTTATATTATACAATATATTATAACATGGTATATTTATTGTTTTCTAGAGAAAACACTAATATAAAAGTCAACAAACCAGAAAAACACATTTATATTATTGTATAAATATACAATATTTAACGATATAATATAGTTATACGAATGTGTAATATAAATATTTGGATTGAATTAAATATAATAATTTGACATAATGACACTATGATACTATGGAGTATTTCTTAGTACTTATCATTAAATTATAATATATTTTCATTAAGTATATTTTACATGGTAATATTTACATAAAGCATAAAACGAAAAATCTGTATTTTTAACATTTCTAATGATAGTAAAAGATAAAATAATAATTTTCGAATTAAATAAATTATCATAAGTATAAGTAAAATAAAAATAAAAACGTTAAATTATAAAGTATAAAGATAAACGTTTATATCTTTCGTTTGGTAGATACCATGGTTAGTTTATATCATGTTATATTACATTTACAGTTGATTCAAATATTCAATATATCACTATAGATCGTTGAGTTTTTAAATCGTTATAAAAATATTGTAATATACGTATATTATTATACTAGTATTATATTTTTAAGTGAAAATTAATATTATTATCTTTATCATCATTAATAAGTCGTAATAATATAATAATTAGTAAAAGAAAGTTTTGCGCTTTTATCCATTTCATACTTCAATAACAATTTAATAACACTTTCAATTAAATAATTTAATTATTAATTTATATTATCATGCGATTTTCAATATGACATTAAATTATCAGCGAATTTCATGCATTAGGTTACAATGAATTTTTATTTTAAATGACTGTAAAACTATTTTGTATTTATTTTGAACAATATTAATCTGAAAGATAAATTTAAATTATATACGAGTATAATAATGAATTAAATATTTATATTGGGTAATTGATACAAGACAACAAATATTATTTAATAATTTATTCGAACATCCATGTTGTATAATCACTATAATCTATATAAAAATATTATGAAAAAAATTACTTAATAATAGTTTTTCTGATATTACTATTTTAAACAAATATAATATTGTGTTAGTTATGTACATTATATTATGTAATGATATGAAAACAAATTATATTATTATATGCTATTATTGATAATTAAATATAATTATATATTAATAATAAATTTTATATAAATATAAATATAATAATATATTCCATATAATCGTAATTTTACTGTTAATAAATTAACAAGTAAATTATTATTTCAATTTTTCTACAATTTATATTGAAACTTTTGTAGTATAGAATAAAAAAAAAATTATAATTCTTTATTTTTATATATGTTTCAAATTTCAAGTAAATTATATGTACTATGCATTTATGTAAAACATGCTTAGAAAATTGCTAATAATTGTATTTTCATTAATATGTTATTAGGTTATTTAAGACTAAAATTTATATTATTGTTATTTTTGCCGAATCTAGGGTTGACCAAACCCAAAAATAGGAAAAATCTGTCCTGTAATATGATCAATATCTTTCCCATCGATGACAATATTGTTCAAACTGTTTTATACCATCATGTTGTAAAATTAAAATCATGTTATTCCATAAAATTTTCTAAGCAAGTCGCACAAATTTACTTGTGGGCGTTATAGGCACATAAAATATTTTACCACACGTTGGGTCAAATAAAACTACAGTTTAACAATTTATCACTTCGAATGATTACCATTTTATTTATTTTTGATAATCATCAAAATAGTTAACACACAATTTAATAACCTAATCTAATCTAACCCCATAAATATATATATACTCCGTTTATTTTAAATTTAAAAAGAAAAATATATTTTTCGTATTAATATTAATATTGTTTTATTATAATTATTATTCACATATTCACGACGGTATAATTTCGACAAACGATTATCATTAATGAAGAAATATTATAATGATATAAAAATATTCTAAAACTAAATAATTAATTTTATTACGTTTGAGCTATCCTTGCGAATCTACTAATATAATATTATAGTGTGTTATTTTACAACCACATTCATCTCGATTGTTCGATTTAGTACCGGACTATAAAAATAACGTAATATATAATATTATATATATATACACGGTCAGTGGTAATAAGTATTTATGATGGCAATAATATTAATTACATATAATAATATAATACAAATATATTCTAACAATACTATTTAACCGTATTGGATATACTTAAAAATTATAAGACTTTAATCGTTGTAAAATTCAGAAAACTACCGTTCAAAAATAGCATAATTAAATTGACCGAGATATTTATTATTATTATTATTATTATTATTATTATTATATGTAAAACAAATTGTAACTGTAATATTATATTATAAACATTAAACTTATTAAAAACAAAATCTAGTTGCGACCTTCGCTCGTAATAATTGTTAGCTTTGACCGATTTCTACAACAAGTACGTAATAATATTATTACATGTCGAGAGTTTAAGGGTTAACGAGAAAAGTCGTTCGCAATTAAAAATACGATCAAAGTAAAGAAAAAAAAAAGTTATTATTATTAATGGCACGATGTTCTCGTTGTTTCAAAGGCAACGATATCCTCTTATATTATATTATAATATTGTCCAGTGGCTGAAATAGTCGAATGACACTGATATACAATTTTTTTAAATTGACTTCATCCGTCTCTCTCCACTCATTATGCACGACTGAAAACATAATAAATTATATATTTTAATACTTTCTATTTGATCATTTAGTAGATGTGCTAATTTATATTATTACCGATTGTATGTTTTTATAATTTCGTTCCGTGTACTCAAGATTATCTTGAATTTCTTTGATCCTTGTTTTTTTCAAAATAGCTGCAGTGTCGTATATTCAGTTTCAGTATTATTATTTTTTATCCTATGGTCATTAATTCTTCAATATTGTCTTTATAATTTAGTGCTTTGATGATTCCGTCCTCATTGGAAGAATTTAAATACAGAATTTAATTATTTTAATAAATATCTAAATATTAAATTATTTTGTAATTGGACCATATGCCACGTATTATAATTACTCTATAATTTGTTTTATTAAATTATTTAATTGTTGCGTCCATTTTTTCGTTTAATTATTAATATTCTTATCTTAAGTTAGATAATTCGTTATTAAATTTCTCTTGGGTTTTCACCGATTTTACAAAAAATTGAAATTTTATTCTCTCGATACCATTTTAGATGCAAATTATTTATTCCTATTTCATAAGTTAAATGTAATTCTATACATTGCATAATTATAATTTGTAAATATATTTCTTTAAGCAATTCATGATAACTTTTATAGTTTTAAGTAATGCACGATCACGTAGAGCAGTGATTCCCAACCTGGGGGGCGTAAATACATTTCTGGGGAGGCGCAAGTAGTCATTACGAAATACATTGTTTTTTAATTTTTTAAATTTTAAACCAAATAAACCTTTTTTTAAAAATTTAAATTGTTGGGGGGGGGCGTGAAATTTTTGAAAATTTACAAAGGGGGCGTAGAATAAAACAGGTTGGGAAACACTGACGTAGAGGAACACCATCTTTGTACAGCAGCGTGTTTATACGTAGAGTAATAGTCCAATTTGTGAGGTAATTCATCAAGAAATTCTTCACCCATAAAAAATGTCCCGTAAAATTAAATTAAATCTGTCTTTATAATCGTTTTATTTAATTCAAATGGCTGTAACTCTATTTCTTACTATTTCTACTTCTGTTTCTCGTTCTTCGAATAAATTTGCAAATTTCATAAATATTGAAATTTTAAAAATCCAAATTTAGTTAACTATCATTGACGATATATGTTAAATAAATGTAAATTACATTGATTGTATTTTTTCCAAATGTAAAATACTTTTGATTTAGGATATTGGTAAGTTGTCTAAAATATTTGTCAAGTTTTAATATTGATCTATATTATAGTACCTTATTAAGATTTTTATAAAAAAAATTATAATTATAATTAAATAATAAAGCACAAAGACTTTTATTGTTGTAAATCCAAATCCATTTTCTTTTATATTCTGTTACAGTTACAAATTAAAATAATTTCTATACTAAATTTTATTTATTTGAACCGTTTTTTTTTTTTTTAAAAAAAAAGAAAGAAAAAAGAAGTAAAAAAATTACATCATATTATTGTTATTTTATTTTTTTAATGTCATTATTTAAACAGCGATTTATTGATCATTTAAAATGAAACCTTTCACAATGACTTACACATTCTTATTGTGTACCTTGTTTTTGATGTCTAATAATAATATAGTTGGTAAGTACCTATAATAATATTAATTTTTTCATTTATATAACTAATTCGTTATTATTAATCGTTACTTTTCTCTTTTTAAGTCATTACAGCCATATAAATATTAGATATGAAAATAAATTTAAAACAAAAGTATAAGAGATAAACCACGCAACAACGTGAGTAAATATATACAATATATTAAAATACGTTATATTATTAATATAATTTTTTTTTTTTAATTCGCATAATATCTCAATTATTCTTAAAAATTATTCAAAAAGTAACATTAATAATGTATCGTCATAACAAAATACATGCGTCATTGGTATAGTTTATAATATAGCTTGTTATCATGGGCGATAATATGTTGCAGCGGTATAGGATCGGCGGGCGTCGTCGTCGGTCAAACAGATAATGTATTATAATAATTATGCTTGTGACACATTATTTCAGTTTGTAATGTTAGTTTTAAGTAGTTTTTTTTTATTTTTTGTTTAACATACAAGACCGGACGCTCGAGCTGGAATCTGCTATCTCAGCGAATCCCACCCTATATGACGTGTAATGTGTGGCTTATACGAAGACCCCTTGTCACGACCGTCGACAGTCTAAAGAGTGTTCTGTAAATGTCAGTAGAGTATATTGTTTCAGAACATTTATTAGAAGTTTTTTTTTTTTTTTTTGATTATATAAGTTCAGTGCATCGAGTTAAATATATATATATATATATATAGTGTACATGTTTGTTTATCCTAATTTATTTGTACCAGAAGAAAACTACGGCTACACATCAGTAGAATACAAGTATATTATATATTAAAATATTTTTGTTTAGGCAAGTATATCTAACTCGAAATATTTTACGACTAAATTAATAAATAATCAATCAGACATAATATCATGTCACAAAATCAGTAATTCGAAATTATTGCGAATTTTTTAAAGTCATATGGTTGTAAGATAAAAAAAAAGGGCATATAAACAAGTACACAAATTTCGCACTAAATTTCAATCATGTTGGCTCGTTTAATAATGGCAATTTTTTTAAATTTACATATTATTATAGTTACTTACGTGTGCATCAAAATATTTGATTATTTTTGTAATTTATTCAATTGAAAATGTTTGACGAAAATCAAACTTCAGAAGATATACAATGTGGTCGACCTAACGGTTAGCTCAATAATAGACAGCGGTGACAGGAACTGTTACAATGAAATCTTTGACGAATGTATAAATAGTACAAAATGAAATGCATACTGATATACCTACTGCAAAATAGATCGTCACATAATTTTACATCACTAAATATTTATTATTTTTTTGTCACCTGTAAAAAAAATATCTTACAACTTTTTCAAATTTGAGATGGGATTGTACGTATAATCAGATTATTAATATTTTCTTTCACCGGTATGTTATCTTCGAATCACAACAACCATATAGTTACATCGATACAATCCACTACTCTGGTAATATGAATTATGAACGACGAGAACGTGGCAATTGAAACTGAAAAAAAAAACGATAAACTTCTTTTATATTCCATAATTTTCGTATAAAACTTCAAGTTCTTCGATGACTTCTGGCGGCAAAATGATATCTAAAAATATATAATAAGTACGTGTTACACGTTGCAATTTTTTCGCAGATAATTTCAAACTTCTTATTGTGACCTTGATTGTTCCGGACTAAAGAGTTAATTGTATGTACATTATTTTATGTATTCGATAGTGTTACTATGTCAGACAAGAAATCAATATTATTATTAGTATTATCAAAATCTATACCAGATTCCATTTATGTTAACATATCAGCAAGTCCAAATGCCTTTATAAACGACAGAAAATTGAGATTCATCGTCATCTCAGCGCATGCACTATTTTTTAAATAAAATCCAAGATAATTATGTGTACTGGTTTGTACTATAAATTTTTTTTGTATTGTAATGATAAAAAAATTTTAGCTTTTAACTTATTTAAGTTTAAATTATATTTTTAATTAGACTAATCTACAACACACACACATTTATATATTATGTTACTAATATAATTTACAATAAAAATTAAAAACGTATAACTTAAATTATAAATTTAGGTAGGTAATTTAGATTTAATTAATACTAAGTTAGTGGCCAAAAATAAATTAAGTTTATAAATTTGAAATATTTCATATTATATTCAATATTTCTTTAATAATTTGAATTTTAGATTCTGAGCGAAGCGAAGAATGTATTGGTTTTACAATGATGTGTGTCTTTTTTTTTTATAATTACGTTTATATTCATAATTTCATATCTTATACATTTTATAATAATAATTTTTTTTTATTTGTAATTACTAGGCTCCGGCTAGTATTATTATACCATTAAAACTATAAGCAGTTTTTTTTTTTTTATTTTAAATTAATTCATTTGATGATAAGGTACAAGGATAATTTAATAATTATTTTATTATGTATAAATAATGTAGAAACATGTTATTTTATATTAGTATTTTATATACTTATATCATGATGCCTATCATTTTTCCATGTAATATTACATTAATTATGAAATAATTATTTAAAGATACAGAAATTATATCCATACACCTATAAATAAAAAGAAATCCTATAATATATAAATATTCTCATAATGCATAGCTTTTTAAATCAAATTTTCCTTAATAACATTAATTGAACACATTTGAGCACATTATAAGTGAAGAAATTTTTACAAATTTACAATTACCTATGTATTTCTTTGTCCATAAAAATTATATACATATAAATATTAAATTCAAATTTATGAGCATGCAATGCAACATAACTTTCTATACTATATTGAAATTATTGATTGAAAATAGTAATAAAATTTATTTATTATTCTGAATAAATTAATAATTTACAGCATGATATCTCGATAATATATACATCTTCTTATTTAGCATTTGTATTTCAGTAATTTTTAATATCATTACAACTTAAATAAACAATAAATTATTTCTAATATGCATTCTATGTTGGAACATTATACTGCTTAATACATTCTAAATAAATTGATAACATGTCTAATAAATTAGTAAATTATTATTATAAAAATTGTTAGAGATGCTTGAATATCATTATAAATTATAATCATTTATATTATATAGATGTCAAAATAATTATTAATATTTCATTATTAATTATAAAATAAAATTAATTAATATAAAAAATTAAAAACTAACCTAACCATTTTTTATTAGATTTTTGTATGTGTAACATGTAGACAGGGCTCGACTTAGAGTATGCGTATATTCTAATATAATACCTAAATATATTATAATACTCATTAAGAAATATAATATTATGAATAGTTAATGTACGTATAACCAATTTGAAATAAATTTCAATTTTTATAGAGTAATTTTAAAAACAAATATTTTTAATTTTTTATATTTTTCAACATATAATTATTATTAATATTTATTATTATTATTATTTATTATTTATTATAATATTATAATAAGATAAATATGTAGAATTATTTATTTAAAAAAAATTAAAATGATAAAATACAAAGAAAAAAACGTTTTTGAATATTATATTATATTTTTATAAATATTATTTTAAAAATTGAAGGTACCTTAGAAACTGTACCCGTAAGTCAAGGACTACTACTCGTCCCTCCTTACTAATGCAGACGACGTATAAGCGGTAAACATTATAGAATCATTTGTTTGAATATAACAAATTAATTAGGCTTAAAAATTTTGTTGAAATTTTCTTTCTTTGTTGTTTACAAAAATATTAATTTGTTGAAATAATAAAAAAAAATTAATATTTATTTTATAAACCAGGAATTCACCGTGTAATTACAAAATAAATAATTAACAGAACTTTTATAATTTTAAACTTTTTTTTTTTACTAAGTTTTCATGTTTTTTAATAATTAAAAACATACAAATAATTTAAACATTATTAATATAAGAACTATAAGAAAATTTAAGCCATATATATGCTTTTAATTCAATCGGGAAATTAATTTTCAAATGGTTTTATTGTGTATTAATTGAAATTAAACTTTATTTTTAATCAACACGCTCAACACATTATTATACTTTATAATATGGAAAAAATTATTTTAAATTAAAAGAGTACATAACCAATATTGTGTTAAGTTATAATATATATATATCCAATAATTTGAACCAAAATTAGGAGAATTTAACAGCATGATTTTTAGGTTAGTTTTTAGTTTATTTCATTAGTTAAATAGGGACAAAGAACTAAAGTCTACAATTAATAATTGAAATAGCCAAATTTTCAGAATATAATGCAAATTTAATTTTAAAAATAGTTAGAAAACAAAAATAGTCAAACGAACTTAAAATAGTTAGGTAATTATCTTAGTAATAGTTAAAAGCAAAAAATAATAAGAATGGTCATGGTGTAAAAAGTGCATGTAAATGTCGGAATTCGATCTTAAAAAATATTTGCTCTGATCCCATTTCGTTTTATAAAAGTACTCGTAATATTCGAGTATTTAGAAACATGAATTCTTAGTACGTTTTTGTGACCGGTATTTTTTTTTTTTATCTATCTCATCCCGATACAACCATTGGAATATTGTCCGTCTAAAAAGTAATGGACGTATAATAATTGTCTACACATATAATATATTGTAGCATACCACGGTTACGGTTACGGCTCACAGCACATCCATCTTCGGTTCGTAACCCTCCACCCTTAGTCATGTCACGAGCTCCGGTATGATTTTCAACCGTCGAATACAAGCCGTCCGTTAAACGGTTGCGTTAAAAAATGAATTAAATACACACATGCGTTCGGACGTCATCAAATCGTTTCATAACATATAGTGTTTCGTTATAAAAAAAAATTTCAAAAAATATTCCTGACATGATAAATCGTTCACGCGATGAAAGACTACCTAAGTATCATATGGTCGTCGTTATAGATTTATCACGTCAACAACATCAGTTTTCCTACGTTTGTTTTGAGTGGATCATAAAAAGAAAACTCCAGTTGAATTTTACGCTTTTGATACGTTTTTTTTTTTATATATATAAATATTCTATACTCGAAAAATTTCGCGAGAGATGAATCTTTTTAATAATCATTTCTTCGTCCTTTCAAATAAAGACCAATCGCCCACAAGAGTTATGCGGGTCTAGGAATGAGGAAAATAGAAAAAAGAGTGACATAAAAAAATAAATCTTATTTTAAAATATCTATTTATTATTTATAAGATTAAATTATATAGGCGTAATAGGATAATTACGTGATTATGAAAAATTAAACTATTTTTTAAATAAAATACCTAAGTAAGAAATTAATTTAAAAGTTGTAAAAATATGTACATTATTATTATGGCTATATCTACTATAGTACTTACTTAAAAAAAAAAAATGTCAATGTGTTAGACGCTATACAAACCTATACCAATGATGATTGTTTTATAATATATTAAATAATGCTTAGATGATAATAATTATGATCACTAATTAAAAACAAAAATATTTTGTTTTATAAACTATACGGTTGATAATTATTAATAAAATATGAAAAATGTATAATGGTGTTTTTTTTTTTAATAGGTATTATTTTATGTAGGCATTCATACAAACACACACTATATTATGTACAAGTTAAAAAAATATATATTTTGGTAAAAAGTTGACTTAAGTAGGTACTCATGAAATATGAAAAATATTGTAAAAATAAACGAAAATTATAAAATTTAAAAATACCTCTTCGATCTTCCTTTGTTAATATTTATTTTTATTCCATAAAAAAATATTTATTTTTATGAAATTCGATGTACAAAGAGGAAACCCATTCTTAGTAGCTTGCCTGTAGAGAATAATATATTATCAATAACAATTTCGGTCATTTCAACATGATATACATCATATTATTACCTATTTAAAAACGTGATTTAAAAATATTATAGTCGGAATGTAGCTTATTAATTATTTCGACGAATTACGCTATTTGTTAAACAAGATAAAAACGTATTTATATAATAATATTTTCTGTATAATAATAATAACAAACCGTTATTTTATTTTTCGTTTAGCAGCAAAATAATAAATAAATGTGTACTTGCAATAAATTATCTTTTGGACATTTTTATACGTAAAATACGAATTTATTATTGTACAATATATTATAATATTTTGCATTTGTATACATTTCTAGTCCGAAGACCAAGGACGTGCCGAGAACGTGTAAAATTATTATATTTTATAATATTATGTATATTAACCATGTTATATTATTACACACGGATGGTCTAACTCCGTAAGTGTATATACGAATATTTTCGTAATTACGTAAATCACACAGCTCGGGGCAATTGAAGACGTTAAAATGGAAATAATACAAAATGAGCAATATAGCAATAATAATATTATTGCGATCGTAATATTATTTCATGGAACACATATTTATGTATGATATATTATTGCGTCCACATACGAATTTTACACGTTTAATCTGACGATGAATTTGTTATTTAATAAAAAAAAAAAAAAGAATAAAAATAAAATTTCACGATATTTTTAATATTTTCAATTAACCTAAAACGAGTATAATAATAATAATAATACTGTATAGAAATTTTATATGTAGGATTAGAATAAATTACACTGTATATATTTGTGTGCATTAATAAACTCCTTGAGGGTTAAAGCAAATCGTATCGATATGACCTGTTATATAAGATATAGTCGTAAGAGGTGAGAGAGAATTACAAACTTGTATCTATTCGCGGAAACTCGTGAGAAGAGAAAAATATAAACATTAAAATATTACGAACCCCATTACCGCGTAATGTCTGGACGTAGAACGTCGAAACAATCGCTGCATCGTTCGTGTAACAATTTTATAAATTGCAGTCGAGTAATAATAATATTATTATTATTATATCGTTCTTGAACTTAAAAACCATATTATGTGATTGATTCAATTTTCCTGTTAATAAATACCGGATATAAATGAAAAACTTAAAATTATTTCTGTATCGATTCGTCGCAAAAAATGTATTTATTAAAAATTTAAAAAAAAATGAATAGTGTAGTTGTTATACCCATTTAAAATAATTAAAATGTACTTTAAATCGCGGCTTAATTATAATATTATTATTTTTACAAAGTGGAAAAGTAAAAAAATCGGATAAACAATAAATGGGAAAAACATTCGTTTTTAAAGTCGTGTACTTTGTAAGTTCTAGTAAAAAGTAAATTTAATATATTTATACGTATAAGCGAGAATACATTTTATTTGAACAGCGAATTGAATTCTTATATTATAGAAAATAGATAATAATATGAAATCCTTCTTTTCTGCAGTCGTAGTAACTGTTTTTGATTTATTGACGATTGTGAAAATATATCATCATCGTCTGGTAACTTTTATATATTTTTTATACCCATCGCTATAAAAAGCATAATACTTATATTGTTTGATATTTTTCACCATCAAATGTTCGGTGTTTAACGATTCTAACCGTTATATTTTGATCTTCGACACAAGTGTTACGTTAGACTCGTTGAGGGATATCGGTAGCATCGTTAAATAACAATATTAGACAATATAGTACTTACAAACGAGTTTATAATGATATTCCGCATATAATATAATATTATCTAAGTCGACGTTCTTAAACTGGTATATTATGTGTACGAAAACATCGTATACCTACACGTGAAATACCAAAATCTTCGTTTATGTAATACAACTGGATCGGATATAATATTACATATATTATAATTTGGTTCCGAGTGCGTATTAAAAAATAATAATTTGCGGCATAAAAAACCAGAAGTCGTTTTTTTATTTTTTTTTTCGATTTTTAATTTATTCAAAAATTAACAGAATTTTGATCGGAACGAGAAAAAACTAAACGTCTTCCATAGTTATGTATACGTTTGGTGTAATACGTATTTTCGTTTGCGGTGAAAAAAAAAACGAATTTTCGAATAATTTATTACAGTTATACTAAACGAAGCAACGTGGAAAAAATATCGCGTGCAGCGAAAAGTATAAAATAATTTTTTCGAAAAAATTTGTTTTCTTTAGAATTTGTCTATATTTCTATGTATAGCAAAAGAACGACATTCGTGACCGATGGACATTACATCAAACGATCGAAAGAACGATCAGTAACTGTATTACGATACGTTCTCGTGCGGAAGTTTCCGACTGAATCGAATTATAATAATATTATAATATCCGTATTAACAATCGCCGCCGAAGAGTGCGGTCCACAAAAAGCGAACGGCGAAGAGACTCATCCACCGATATCTATATTATTATTATTATTATTATTATTATTATTATTATTATTATTATTTTTATTATTATTATTATAATGTTGTACACGGTAACGTGTATCGCGTTTTCTGATCGTTTCGCTCGCTCGTATACCATACACCCGGTCACGGGTCACCGCGTCGTCACTACCTGTATTAGCGTTGTTGATATTATCGTAAAAATAGTAATAATAACATTATACGCGTTCGTGGGTCGCGGAGAAAGGCGTGTGCGCGGCGGTCGTGATGGGCGAAAGCGTCCGGATGCGTTTTCGTGTTCGTATTGTTTTTGAACGTAAATATAAATATTAAATATATACCAAGGTACATACGCGATATTCGTATAATATTATTATTGTATCGCCCGCCATGACCCGGACGATTAACACGAGGGTCGACGGATTTGGATTTTTATTATCGTCGTCATTTTTCTTTCCATGGTCCGGCAGCTTCCGTGGTCAGCGCCGGGAACAGACGTAATAGTTACGCGTGGAAGGCGAAAGTCACGTCGCGAGAACGAAAGGCCGGAAGGACCATTCTAAATTTCCGGGGGAAAAAATATTATAATATCACGTATAATATATGCGCGCGCACATAATCGTACATAACATAATAATAATAATAATTATTTTTATTATTTATCATAATTAATTTTTGATATTATGTTATATTTAATATCAAGTTTTCTAAGTAAGTAGTCCAAACGATAAAAGTGTACCTAACCCATATAGTGCGCGCGCAACATGATAACGAATAATGTTATATTAATATAATAATATAATATTGAAAAAAGAAAAACAGCAAGAGAAATATTATAAAAAAATGTATGTATAATATTATAGTTTTCGAACGATCGGCGTTACAACACGAATAATATATAATAAAATATTTTTTAAAAAAATAATATTATTTTATTGTCACGACATATTATAATAATGTTATAATAATATATATATTATATTATACTATAATATAATATTATAATAATGTAAATTATTTCATTTTATATTAATTACAAGTAAACGACGTTTCACGCGCGCGTTTAGGCACATATTAAACGAAAATACAAGAAAATAAGAATGGAAATTTATACAATATTAAAAAAAATTTTGACTTAAAGAATGAAAAAATATACATAATTATAATTTATAATAATTATTATATTATATTATAAAACGAACGAAAAGTATATAAAATTATAAAATATATAGTTTTTTTTTTTTACACATTATCATTTATTATTATTATTACGTATGGATATAAAATAATTAATAATATAATATATGTTACAATTTCGTTTCGTTTGATGTTCGATGGTTCTACAATAAAGGGACGAACATGGTCGAGTCGTTGGTGGGGGCGGGGGGTTGGACGAGACGTAACACGACCACGTGTTGCGCGTTTTCCGCCACGGAAAAGTAACAATCAACGATTTTCCGCGATGGTCGGTGCGCGCGCAGGACGAGCGTGTATGTATAATTATATTATGGATGTTGCGAGCGAGAGAGCGAGGGCCTAGTAGGATCCGCTGGAGCTCGGTGCGCCGTAGCTGGACGACGGGCTGGCGGCGCTCGGCGATCCGTAGCTGGAAGACGGGCTGGAGTAACTTACACCCGGTCCGCTGGACGACAGGGAGATGGACGAGTGGCCGGAGGATTCGCTGGCGCCACTGAAACCGGCAGCACTAACGCCGCTGAATCCGGCGCCGCTGCTACCGCTGAATCCAGCGCCGCTGGCGCCACTGGATCCGCTGAATCCTGCGCCACTGGCGCCACTGAATCCGGATTCTTTTTGGGTCTTGTACTTGATGAAGTATACTTCCGGTTTGGACGGTGTGGTCGGGGCCGGTGTCGGGATGCTGATTTGTGGCTGTTCTTCTGGTTTCTTGACCAAAACGTAGATCAATGTCTTTTCAGAGTCTTGTTGGACTTGTGGGATGATTGGTGCAGTCGGTGTTGGTGGGGTTGGTGCCTTGATGAAGATGATCTTGTAGTGCTTCTGGGGTGGGGCGACTTGTTGGATCTGTGGTGGTGCAACGTATTCCTGTTCTGCTGGCGGCACGTGCACGTAGATGTGTTTCTGGACGACCGGGGTGGCAGCAGCGTAGTTGTAGCCGCCGGAGAATCCCGCGGAACTGGAGCCGGAATAACCGGCGGAGCTAATGCCGGAGTAACCGCCACCGCTGCCGCTGGAGTATCCTCCGCTCAGAGGAGCGCTGGAGGCATAGCCACCGGATCCTCCGGAAGCGTAACCACCGGATCCTCCGGAAGCATAGCCACCGGAGCCGCCAAAGCTCAGGCTGGTGGCACCCGCGGACGACGGGGCGCTGTATGAGTAGCCGGCCTCGGGTCTGGCCAAAGCCAAAGTGGCGAGTGACGCCATCATCTGCAAAACAAAAAAAAACAAAAACAAAATTAAATTAAAAATATTCAAGAATTAAAATTTGAAAATAAAAAACAAATTGTTTCGTCCACTCGTTGAATCGACTTAATATTATAATGTATCGTATTGTTATTGAACGTTATGGTTTTAATCGTAAAACTATTGATAAAAATAATAAAAATTCGTCAATCGACGTCGGAGATAAAAAAAAAACGTAATAACATTTTTATTTGAAAAATGTAAAAAATAAATAAATGTTTTCGTGGTGTTGTACTCACTACAATGCTGGTTTTCATCATGTTTGCTAGTCGCGGTTTATTTTTTCTGAAGAACTGTAAAACAAAACTCGAGAGCACTCAGTAGTTGTTCGTTCGCGGTTGAACGGGTGACTGGTGACGATCCAAAGTTGACCGCTCTTCTTATACGGTACGGGAAACGGACGATTCGGACACGCGAGCAACGGGAAAAAAAATCACATTCACTTTTTTCTTCTTCTTCTTCTTCTTCTTCTTCTTCTTTCTCGTTTATTATAAAATAATATTATTGTAACGTCGACAACTATCACTCTCGTCCGCGATCCGCCGTCGTTTTCTTTCGGTTCACCTTGCCGCGCGCGTCTTTGACCCTGCCGGACGACGACGGTCTTATCTCGCGCGTCTATTATTTAACGAAATATAATGTCTTCTTCATTCAACAATAATTATTATATAATACACGATAAATTGTTTTTTTTTCTTTTATTTTTACAATAATATCATATCGTATTCGCGGTAAAAACAGATTTTACGGAGTTGTCGACGAACTTATCCGTCCTTCGCCATCGTATTTCTGTATCGCGTATTATTTGTTTAGTATAGTTATAAATATGTTTTTATAAAAATTACATTATGTTAATGTCGATAATTATTATTTATAAGCTATTTTTGTTTTTTCTTAATTTTTTTTTTTTTTTTTTTTGTATAACAATTTAAACCGCTATTTTAATGAAATAAAAAAAAAAAAATTCAAAAATCCAATAACTAACCGAAGCGTTTTGTAATCAATTTTTATGTTAAATTGACAATGACAATATAAATTTGTACAACTGTATTGATAATTGTTCATCATATTATATATAATATAGACACTAAAAAATTACCTTATAGTAATAAAAATAAAAATAAAAATAAAAATATATTTTTTATTATATAGAAAGTTAACGTAAAATAACTAATATCTAATGTTGATGTTTAGTGTTTAACTAAATTTTTTTTTAACCATAACCAGAATTTTCAATTTACATTTTTATCATAGACGTAATTAAAAGATAATTTAAAATAATAATATGATATAATTATGTATATATCTTGTTGTACTAATTTGTATTTATAAATGGTACATAAATCGTGTAATGTAAATCGTGACTTACGGAAAATATAAAATAATATTGATATTATATAATATTTAATCACGTCTTATACAGATATACTTTTTAAATAAATTGGAGTAAAAATCCATATTTTAATATTAATTCTGAAAATAATTAAAATATATATTTCAATAATTGCCCGAAATACTATATGCGAATAACCAATAATTACAGTTAAATATTCACGTTCTATGGAATAAAACGATTTTAAATTGTTAGATTTCATTTGGTTCAAATAAAAAAAGCGTATTTTAATATTTTTTAAATCGTTATTAAAGGTATGTAATAAAAATATATGATATTAAAAATTAAAATCTAAACCTGGAAATGACGTAACAATAATGATAATGACGTACGAAGAAATACTTTTATATATATATATATATTATATATAGAAAATTTCAATTATAATAGAATAATAAATTGTAAACGAGTACCGTAGTAAATTATTTATTTTATAATTTCAAAAAATAAAATTCGGATAAATTATACAAGAATCGGGTATTCCGGAGAATGCATTATGTTTTGGTTGTAAATTTGAAATTTAATGGCAAACATGGCTTTCGAGAGACGATTCTGTTTTTAAAATATAATTTTGTATTTTTATTATTTTACAAAATAATTAATAAAAATTTCTGAACAAACTAACCTTGAATTTGTATTTAAACATAACATAATATTAGAGCAATCGTTTTATATTTAACACAATTTAATATGACGTGTATTATATTATACAAGCGTGCAATTATTTAATTAGTTTTTATGACGTATATCTATATAATGCCACTTATAGTTTTAAGCGTGTATGTAATGCAATTATTAATAAAAGATATTTTAAGACAATGAAATAGTGTTATTTTTTTTTTTTTTTTTTTAATTAATTATTATTTATAATAATATATATTAAAAAAGTCATATTAATCGTAAACCGCACGTATTACGTCATAACTAATGTTAAGCATAAAAATATTAAATATTATGAAGTGAAACTATACAGTAAACATAAATACTTATATAAATCATTTTTTTTTATTATTAAATCAAGAAATTAAGAACTGTAGCTAATTGTTTTATCTAAATTAAAATGTGTATAGTCGTATTATGTATGATAGTAATTAAATAATATTATTATATTGACGAGCAATCACAGTGATAAAAATAGACCAAGGATACATGTCACGTGAACCCTTGAGATTTTTTTTAATTAACCCTCCTTCATTTATTATGTACTCGTAATAATGTGCATCCCTTGCGTACTTTGAATTAAAATCAGTATTACGCATTGTCTATATATTAATGCGTATTACACAATAACTATACGTTACGAAGAATTGATAGAAATTTTTGAATAATTATTTAATTTCGAATTTAAGATTTTACCGTATGAAATACAAATTAAATAGAAATAAAACTACAAACTAAAACTATAACTGAGTACTCTTGTACCAAGCACGCCCTCACCATCTAACCTTCAATGGATAAAAACAAGTGAATTTTGCTCTGTGTTTCTACAAAATTATTTTTGGCATCCCTACACTTATTTTAACACAATAAACGTAATAATATTATGGAAAAAAGCACACATAATATTATTTATTTAAGGTTATAAAAACATTTAATATGCGTAATTGGATTTAGTTTTAAAAATATAATATAATTGTGAATTTTTTTTTTAATTACGATAATTATTATAAAAAATGCAAGTGGAATTTCATAGTTTTAGTATATTATATTATAGTTGTTTATTGTTTAAAACATATACGTTAGGTAACGTTTAACCTAACGGCCAACGGGGGAAATATTTATCACACTCGCCGCGGCCCTCCTAATTTGTTTTCGTTGAAAAAATTGTTATTTTAACGTGAAATAATGATTGGGTAAATTGAAAATGTTTTTGACGTAAACGGTGATGACATAATTTTGCGAATGTTAATAAATTTGGTCCAAAGAAGGTCGCGCGTTTTACCAAAAAAAACAAAAAATACGAATACAACTTTTTATAACATTATTTTGAATAAATCGAGAAACAGCGAAAATAACAAACGGCACGTGCGATTGTGATTTATGCTGAATTCATCATATTCGTATAACATTCGTATACGGGATGAATTAAATCGTTTCTTTCGATTGTAAACACCTAAATAATGTAACAATAAATAATAATAATCTGCATTTAAATAATAATTTAGAAATAATAATTGAGAATTATAACAACTCGATCACACGACGGATTATATCGCTATTAGTAGCATTATACGTATACGTAAAATCGGGTAATATTAATTTTCAAGTATCATAATAATAATAATATTATCTCTCTTTTGTTTTTGCTTCAGAATAATTATTATTATTATGGTGTTAAAAGTTAGTAAGAATTATTTTTCCCCGACATATTTTCGCGCGAAACACGTTTTTTTAATAATAATATACGAACTACGTATAATAATAAATATTATTATCAGATAACACATAAGTTAGATATTATTTTATTTTAATCAACAACCTTACGTATAGCAGCTGTGTTTTCTCGACTGCGAGACGCGTACGTACATGACTGTCGTACAACGTTTTTTTTTTTGAAACGTTTTAATTTAAAATCGTTTTGTAAACGGAATGTAAAAAAAAAAAAAAAAAAAAAAACCAGTAAAAAGTGGGGAAGTAAAATAATATTAATTTAATACCAGAATAAACAATGTAATATGTATAATATTATATTCGTCGAGACAACAATTTTCTATGAAACGAAAAATTAAAACGTAGAATATTCATATTTTTCCGCGACGTCAAAAGTGCACGCGTATACGAGTTCAAGTACTCCATCCTTATTAATATTATCATTTTATCCGTGTTCTGTATACTCGTATTATATTGTATTATATTGTAATATTTAATATTTTAATTGCTCCGCGAGATGGTCGTACAAAGATCAAAGCGTTTCCTTAGAATAACAAACGATATTATTTTAAATTTAACGTTAAAACATATATTAAAAAATTAATTTGTTTCCGTTTATAATAATTGCCATTTGCAGAACGTAAAAGAGAGCATATTAATGCGAAAGTTTAATAGTATCTATCTATCTTATATATTATATTTCCAAACGTTTCGTGCAGACATTTTCATAATCTAAAAGTTTTCCCATCTATAATATTATATTAATATTGTACCTAGCTGAATTCCGAATATTGTGAATTTCATATTATGATAATATTGGATTTCCTTAAATTTCCGGTCTAACAATATCGGAAATTTTAATCGGTAAAATAAATCGAATTTTAAAAAACGTTAATAACGTTATATTTATTCGACATTATCAGCCATATCCACTCGTAGAAAAGTAAAAATTGAAAAAATTGATTTACTATTATTCAAGTAATCGATTTTTTTGAAATATATTACATTATAATAATAATATATTGTAAGTTATTAATTTTGTTTTATCCGTGTAATATTTATTTCGATAGTGGCAAAAAACCACAGGACTATTGTTTTAAACTTATTATTATCAAAACGAAAAATTAATTTGATGTATTTAATCATATTAATTTCTTATAAAAACTAATAAATATTTGATAAGGTTTTAAATTATTTATCGTTTATACTTAAACAAATTATGTATATTAATTATTATGCCGAATTAATGGACATTAATATATAATATTTAATTTATTGTGTATAAATAAATTAAATTTTAGTACAGCGAGGTGACACTTAAAAACGTAGATATTATTATCACAATACGTATAAAGTATAATTATAAATTGTCCGCAACGCGTAAAAATATATTAGTATTATGTAGGTAATATAAAATTTGAATTTTTGTACCGGGACATATTTTTAAAGTTAAACTAAAGGTACGTATTTTACATAAATTTTTAATTTGCTCATTTGTTCATAAAACAAAATGGTACACGATGTTATCGCGGGTAATCAGAAAATTATAAATTTATATAGAATCGTACACCATACGAAATGTGATTTTACGATCATGGTCAGTGTTAAACGTAATATTTTACGATTTAAATAAATAAAACAACATTCTATACAATATTATAATACTCGTTGGAATACATAATTCAGAATAGTCGATTTCATGAAATATAATATTATATTCTTTGAACGATGATAAACGTAATTTTATATTTAATTATATAATTTAATATATATTTTTCGTGGGATAAATCATAGATTTTCGTAAAATACGATAAATATTACATGATTTATGTTGGGAATCTAAAAATTTAAAAAAATACTAACATCCAATCACAACTTTATTGCATATATTTATTATTATTAATATATTATATACATTACACATTTACACGTATTTTTATTTATTTTTTTATTATTATTTCGTTACTATAAATTCGCGAGTAAAATGATATATAAATCGTGTGATATTAAAACGCGACAGGGACAAATAGGTACGATAACAAGAAGCATTCTCGGAAACTTTTTCATAATATTACGAGACATTCACTTGTGACTTGCCAGTTCCCGTTCGACGAGATGAGATATCGCGTTCACTTAGTCAACTAACGCGAACCGTGCGGGGACACGACTGCTGCTGCTGTCTCTACGATCGCAAATAACATCGTTTTTTCGCCCGACAACAGAGTATTATAATATTGTTGTTATCTTACAACACCTAATTCGTTTCGATGTTTCCGTCCGTTTATCATAGTTTAATATTTTAGTAAATATACAACACGAAAACAACGACAAATTTTATATCGAAAAAGTAATAATATTAATTATTCTGAAGATACATTCACGACGTATATACGTATATTGTCATATTATTGTCTAGACCGCCGCGAACGGACCACCGACGATTTCCGATAAAATACCTAACAATTCGAGGAGAAAAAAAATGCACTATAGGTATACTATAAATTTCAATGTCAGAAGACTCAAAACAGAACGTTTCGAGAAATATTTCAAATAAAATTGACCAATTTTAAACAGGTTTTATGAAAATCCGGCTTTTTCATTTTTTAGATTTCACACTTGTAAAGTGATCAATAAACTCAATATTTCATCGACACGTGACATTGGTCCGTTTTGCATCAAGTCACGTTGATATATAATATTATTTAGAAACAGATAAAAATATATTGTACTATTTTAGGCAATTGGAAATTGCTCATTAGGTATATCGATTTTTTTGTTCCGAACGTAATTTTTATCGGAGTGAAGATTGTAACGACTAAATATAATTACAATATTATAATATTATTTATTAAAGACTTAAAATCATTATATTCGTACTTATGTTTCAGGATAAATAATCTTCGATTGTTACTTTTAACAATATTCAGTTCAGAAAAGTCGTTATTGAACGAAAACATAATTTTGTGTATTTGGTTCGTAGCGCGTGTCTAAGAAATGAATGTTAATTAGATATATTTGAACAAAAACGTCATATACATATAGTATAGATTTTTTAACGATAATTCTTGTTTTCGTGTTTATATTTTGGATAAATAAAATTCGTTATTATTGTTATTAAACATTATTCTATTTCAATAATTCTAGTAATGTTAAATAGGTACGTAATTTCTCGTATAATAAAAATATGTAAAAAGACGAATTACTCAAAATCATATTGTATAAGTTTATATGAGCATATAATTCATTTAATTAAAAACTGAAATAATTTTCTTTTTTCAAAATTATATACGAGTACTTATATTATTAAATGCTGCATATTTCATATTTTTTAGAATTTTGTTTCTCAGTTCTACATTGTCTCTAAACGTGGTTTTTTAAAAAAATGTATTATATTTTAAAACAATATAATAATGGCGGTAACAAATAAATGAAGTGTATATACCTAGGTATACCTACTGCTGAAATAGAATGTTTCCGTTTTTATACTCGTGAAAAATTAAAAAATTTGTAATATGTCTTACGTGTAAGTACATAATTATATATTATTATAATAGCAGTTGGTTCACGTCGTTGTAATATTATAATACCACTGTAATAATCTCGTCTGAAACACCTAATATTAAATAACGAAATTGGGCGAAATGAAAAACTTGTATACGTATAATAATAAATAATAATGTATAATATTCGTTTCCACATTTGATTCGCTATATATATTTAAAAATATTGCGTCGACCAATCAATTCTGTGAATTACGCATTTTGTTTAAAAAATAATAATTACTATTATTTCGTGTTTTTACAAGTTGTTCCATCGCGTTCGTCTGTTTTGATCGGGTCAAAAATATGCATTACATAATCCATATTTGTTTTTAAAAATATAACTTCGATATTATTATACGGATAAATCTGGTTTATTTATTATTATGAAAATATTTTCACGTTTCCTATCAATTAATATTTGATATCGAATATGGAATTAAAATAATTAAATTTGAATCCGAAATAAATCTTTTTTTTTTTTTTACCGTCCGCAATAATGGCGATAAATAATATTATTATGCTATATACGAGGACGTCGTGCCAAAACTTATAAATTTCCATAAGGGTTACCTACGTAAACGATTCATATTTTAGTGAAAATTGTAGTAAATATAAAGCGAATTAAATTCTATCAAATGGTTCTTTATGCCGCCAAAAATTAAAAATACTTATGAAAAATAGAGTGTTTCTTAAATCCTTAAAAAATAATTAGTGAAGAAGAAGAAGGTGAAGTGATGTAGAAGGTTAAGAACCACTGGACTACAATTATTAGCCTCGTCGTCGTTGTCGCGTAGGTACTGTCTACGTATATTATAAATTTTTAATAAGATCTTATGAGTTATGATGTAACGTCGGATGAACGATCACCGAAAATCAGAAAAAGAAAAAAATAACCGTCATATATTATTTTTAGGAGGAATACTATTTGGAAAATATTTCGAACAAAGTGCCCGTTCCGAATACGGAATATTACCAGCGAGTCGACGTTAAAATAATAGGTGCGATTATGTGATATAATATGTATTTATAAACGCCAACGCTGCAGGTCATCGCGGAGAATGTCGAGTGGTCGCAGATGCTGAGGAGAGAAAATAATAATAATAATAATAATAATAATATCATATATATGTAGTAGATAAAAAAAAAAAGTCTTACGATAATAACACGTAACATTGGTCGAATAAAGTTACCGATGAAAATGACTAGCACGAAATTAAAGAGTAATATCGTTTGGTTAAAAATATAAAATATTATTTTTTTTTTCTTTCCAACATGTGTAATAAATCGCGATCATAATAATATATCATATTGTTTTAAATCACATTTGCATAATATTATGTGTTTTATACATCTTCTATACATACCCGGGTATCTATAATTCTATATGCGTTCGTATACCGAGGTATAATAATAATAATTATTATGCTACGGTACAAAGGCGCGCTCGGGATTTGAACGCTAACCGCCGAGGGTAAAAGTCGTAGCAGAACGATATATTGTAATATTAATTTATTATTCAAATATGGCGAGAAATCTATCACGTGTGTAATTATACATATTACAAAATTATACGATATAATTTGTGATTATAAACATAATATTAAACAGTATTATAATCAAAATGTTCGTCTTTTCGGTGCAATCCTATACACTATTATAATGCTGTGTAAATATTTCAATTTTTTTTATCGCAGATTACGATTATTCACAGATGGTCAATGTTATTATTATTACGTATATTATACGTATCGCTTCGTAATGATATCGGAATAAGTTTTCAACGAATTACAATCGTTTTGAAAAATATTATGATAGAAAAATGTTTAAAAAAAAAAAATATTATGTTTTCCACGCGTCATTCGTCATTTCATTATCGATATAATTTATAGTTATGTTATATAACGCAGTATCTTGATGCACAAAATAACTCTCGTATATTACGTTAATACAGTATAATATTATCTTATTATTTCTAGCTCTGACGCGTCGAAGTATACATTTTTTCCCTGTATAAAAACACGATATAATATTATATTAATGTTATGTTCATTCAGTTATATATATATACGAATATATTCAGTTTATCACTGTCTCTGTCTGTACTATGAGATTTCGTGTTACGTGGTAAAAGTTTAAAACGTGTATTTCGATATTTTAACGTTTCGTATATAAGAATTATTGTTGTTGTTTAATTTTAATAAAAACACGTGCCAGTGGCACGATAGATTTTCATATATTATGCGTCCGTAATTCGGCCACAGAACTATATTGTATACAATAATAACGATTAGTATATAAATTTATCGTAGAATAGCGTAAAAAAAATTCTAAAATTAACTACGGGAGTCTGGGATCCGACTTCTAATAAGCCTACATAAAGTTTAATAAAAAATTTAAAATTTAGTTTTTCAAAAACGATTTCGTGCGTATTTCGTATGTACCTATATATAAGGTATACCTATAATATTATTATACGTCAAAAAGAGATCACTGAAATGTCGTAAAATATAGTTTCAAAATTATATACAACTTGGTAATGAGACTTTAATGTCATTTGCTTTCAGTTAAATTTCAATATTTCAAAGAATATTTCTACTGTACAAATATATACGAGTAGGTATAATATTATAATACAATATACCTACATTTTCGACATAACATTTTATTCGAAGTTGGTAAATAGGATGATAGCATTGATTTTATAAAATCAATGATGATACGTTCGTGATATTGCAACAGTCTGGTTAAAATAAAACGACCGTAATATATTTATTTTATTTTGATATGTTTCGAAAATAAAACTACCCGCGGGCTACAGTATTGTCTAATGTCGTAACAAGCGCATATTCATCTCGGTGAAACGCGCAGGACTGTAGTATATACATACACGTTATAATTGCAATAAATCATAGGTATATTATATAATAATATAATATTATAGGATCAAGATGCACTGCGAAGACTCCGATCTCTTTCCGCCCGATGTGTTTGTCAATAACGATGTCTCGTTTCAACACGAATCGTTTCACATTATACGCACGAAGCTACCATATATGAAAATGATAAAATATTGTAAATAAGAATATGTAAACAGAGATGATAAAATAAAATATAATAATATTATCATGTTTTATAAAATTTAAACGCATTATTAATATCAATTTATTGATTTAATATACAGATATTATATATTATAATATCCGTTCGTAAAAACTAAAAAGTTTATATATATATACCGATGTTTGGTATCATTATAACAGCAGAACGAAAAATTAAGACTATCTCAACTAGTTTTAATATTTTGAATGTTGGATATTATATAAATTAATGATGTGTGTGTATAATATACTAAATAAATATTATAATGCGTTTGTTTTAAACAAACGTTCATAATAAAAAAAAAGTTAAAGTTCTTTGATACATTAAAAATCAAAATATATTATTATTAAACCGCGAAAACGTATTTTTAATTTACATGAAAAATATTATAACTATATCTATAATATACGAGTATAAGGTATAACCGCTATTACGTTTCTTCGACGTTAGCGACCGTTAAAGTCACATATTACACGATTCATTTTTTTTTCTAGTTGAAAAAATCACGTCGTACAGCACTGATGTATGTGATTAAGTATGATTTAATATGAATTCCTTACATTATAATCGCTTAAAAAATGTAATTAATCAAAATTATATATATAATAATAATAATAAAATAATCATTTTTATTTAAATATTATAATAGACATCAATAAAATTTAAATGTTTGAAGAAAGTCGATATTTTTACATTGAAATAATGAAATTAGTGCCATAAATATTATATAGCTATATTTTTATAAATAATTATTAAAATTACTTAATTAAAATACTTAAAATAAATATGATAAAAAATGCCAAGTATAAATAAAGAAAAAAAAATTATACTAATTACTATAGTATTCAGAAATTATTATTTTAAAAAAAAATTATTACTCGCTAAATTATCAACTTTCATGATTGTAAGGCATATAATTATATTATCCTATTGTCCCAAATACATAAAAACATATTTTTTTTTAATAATTATTGAAAATTTTTATTATTACAATTATTATTAATTTGTTATAGGTTTAAGTTTATGGAAAAATATTAAACCACATTTAACAATAGCATATTACTATATTAGTTAGAAATTATAATTATTAAACAATTAAAATGCTAAAAAATATCTATATAATAATTAAATAATTTAAAACTATATTATGTTAATCATGGTATTATTATGATAAAACGAAAATACAAAACGTTTGTATATTATGTAGTTCTAAGACGAATGAAATTAATTATATTTAAATAGGAATCGATAAAAATATTTTAGAAATTACATAATGATAATTTTTTTAAATTTTGGTAAAAAAAATTGTTTTTTTTTTTTTCAATAAATATCTAATTTATTACATTTAAAGTATAATATTATTTTGATATACTATGTAAATTTGTAAATTTTATTACGCATATACACAATCTTGAGCCATCGAGGTGAGCTTCTTAATGAGGAATGTACATAACATTTATTATTTATATAAGTCACCCCATGACAAATAACGAAAAAATAGTAAAAGCGATTAGGCAGTGGAAAAAAATATTAGAAAATAACATAATCATTTGTGTACCTAATAATTATAATTAACGTGAAAACTATGATTTTTTTTTACGTATTTAGTGTCCGAAAACATTATAAAATATTGTATTGTTATTTTGTCATTAGGACAATATGACTTCATGATTAAATTATAGAATATATCGAAAGTCCTACCATGTTTATCTCAGTCAACATATAATCTATTACATATTTTTAAAATCTGTTTTTTTCGATATATTTATATGTAAACAAAACACATTTTACATTGTTAAATTTCTTTTTAAAAAATAAAAAATAAAATAAAATAACAATTTTTATGTTATGAATTAAAAAATAATAATATTTAGGATAGATTTTATAAAAAAATTAATTACTTTAACTATTATAATTTTCAGAAATTTAATAAAAAATTTTTTAATACGAGCGTGAAAAAATTATACTCGTAATAATGAAAAATTCTCTTTCTTTATAAAAATATAAAATAATATGTAGGTTTCGCAAAAATCAAATTTAGAAATATGTAATAAAAAAGTCAGAGACAAACCTGTTGGGACTCTCTATATATATTCTGAGAATTATGATAAAACTATGTTTTTGTCGTTTTTGAACATGCGAGATGATTATAATTGATAATAAAATTCGTGTAGGCAATATACAAATACAAATAATTTGTGTCGTGTGCGCTCGTATCGTGGAATAAATCAAAGTGAAAACTAAACCGTGTTGTTATTTTTATCATTACTACAAGAGTAAATTAAAATCTCGGTCCCTATACGTACACTGTACAGGTATAATATTATGTACCGAATTATAATATCATAATAATAAATTATAATTCGCCGGGAGTAGGTATATATACGAGTACTATATACGATTATACGCCCGAGGTACAATATTTTGTTACGTTTATTTAGATAATAATTTATTATTCGAATCGTATATAGGTACTACGATCATTCTTGCTAAAAACTAAACAAGTATTATTATTATCATAATATACCAAATACCTGGTGCGTGGTAACCTTGAAAACCATTCGTTTCCAACAGAAACCCTTCCAATTATAGGAAACGCTCGGTTATATAATACACAGTTGGTATCTAATTTATTATTTGTATATATATTTTCTACGGTATAGTCATCCTAAATAATATAATATTTTATAAAAACACCAACATATGAACGACTGTATAATATTGTCCGGTAATAGGAAAAAAAGGCCGTATACTCCATATTAATATAATATATGTTGATATAGTTATTCGAAAAAGAATATTATTCGATATTTGTTTGTAAAAATAAAAAATTTGTTAGAATTTATTAAATAATTAATGAATTTTAATTCATTTTTTTTATACAGAATTTAATAAAATAACATCAAGTTTCTAAAAAGCTAAGAGCTTACATTTAAAGCAAAGGAAATCGTAGTCTGCAGGACACCCAATAACAGTGCATTTTTTAAGGATTTTTTACTGGGCGACAAAAAAAGTTTTCTCAAAATAGATAGTCAATTATAGTAGGTTAGAATCTAATGTTCACACCCTCATAATTATTAAAAATAAATCTTAATGCTATAGAAGGTAGCTAGGGAAAAGTTATAAAACAGTCATAATTTATTATATTAAATTATATAATTTAATATTTTTATAATATGATTACTTGTTTATTTTATAAATTTAAAAAATATTACCAAATTATATTTAGACTTAAAAATATAATTTTTAATTCTAAAATTATGTACAATATAATTTGTATATTTGTACAGCATATTAGTATAATAGTATATGTATATTGTATATAATTATATACAATTTTTCAAAAAATTTTTTTACGAAAGAATGATTTTTATACTTTTTTTGGTCTGGAGGACTCTAGAACTTTTCTTTAATAAATTGTGTGTTACCTAGTCTTTAAAAATACAGTCAACTAGGTGACAAAATATCTTCACTGGGCGACATTTGTGTCGCACAGTTTACTAGCTTAAAAAATGCACTGTCCAATAATAATAATTAATAATATATTATTACAGAGTGATGGACAATTCGTGTTACAAATTCGGGAGATTTTTCATTGTTATTTATTCTGATCATCCTGTATATATATTATGGATATCTTCCGTTTTTCGTATGCTGAACTTTACAATTCGTACGATTCGAAATAATTTATAGCAGTAGTCCGTGAGTCCGAATGCGAACGCAAAGCTCGAGAATGTTATCGATCGATATAATAATTTAAAGACGTAATTTTTTTCCAGAAATAAATAAAACGACGGGATAGTAGAAAATAAAAATAACTTTGTCAAAAGGATATAAATTCAATAAAATTAAAAGCATAACAAAATTTATTGATCTATACATATATGGGGAAATAATTATTTAAACAAAAATCATGGAAGACAATTAATCATAATATATTATACAACTACAAAATTCTCATTAAATTATTGTATTTAATTTCTTTATAATTATTATTAAATTATAATATACTAGTATTATAATAATTATATTAAACAAATTATTTGAAATTTTATTTCATCGAGGATCTGTGATTAAATATGTAGTACCTACGCGTATATCGTGAAATTGTTACATTGCTTTCACAATATTTATTATGAGCGACGATTTAAATATGGATTTGAAAACACAATAAATTTTACAAATAATCACTTATTATTTTAACGACTTTATTTTTTTTTCTATAATCGTTTTCAATATAGTAAGCTATGTGCAAAATAATTTTACGACGTACGAATAAAATTGAACGTAGTCGCACAAGTATATTGAGACGACGAAACGAAAAAGTTTTCGATTCATGTAAAACATGAAACCTATTATATTATAATATGTACGTACAAAGAAAGAAAGATAGAAAGAAAGAAAACGGTCGATGGACGCATTAAATCGAAATAAATTAATACGTTCTACGAAAGGCAAAATGAAATGGACGATACTCATAATTATTTTTTTAAACTCCCGCACACGTATATTGTTATTTCCTTATATACGTGAGACGATAATTCCCTCGTCGTGAATAATTAATAAATAAAATTATTATTATTATTATTGAAAAAAATAACAATCACATCACTTGCGTGGTTTACGATAGTGACGGAAAACGACGCCGTGAGAAAACGACATATTATTATATTGTTAGGTACTTCGACCGAGACTTTCGCAATGGCCGAAACGCATTATTATAACAATTCGCATCAGAATTTGTATATTATAACATAGGTATAATAATATTAATTATCCGATCGTATACTTACATCGTTTTTTAAATTTGTTTTGCGCAAAAATATTATTCACGTATTACGCGTGTAGGTACTTACGAAATGTTCTCATGAGGGTTTTTTACGATATTTAAATAAGTCATATTATATTTACTGTAAATTCGGGCAGGATCGTTTTAAAGGACACGTCCGAAACCAAAATGTATATTTTTTTAATTTTAATATTTCCCTCGTCTAAACGTACTTAGGTACTATACTTTCACTGTGTATCGATATTTCACGGAAACAACGCGCGTGTAATATGTAAAATAACATAAAATTATACAACTGTAAACATTTCCAATTTCGTAAAGAAACAAATCATAAAGTATATTATAGTCGTACTTGTATATATTATTAATATCGTACGTGTTAAAAATCATTTAATATAAACGGTATAAAAAGTGCGGTATTTAATGACCATAAAAGTTATGAGGAAGACGAAAATCGAAAACTCCTCACCCATATACCTATTGTTTAAAAATGAAGTGGCAGATAATAATATTAAATTATGAAATTATGAACAAAACATAAACATCGTAAACATTATAAAACGTATTGCTCACCATGGGTATAGCGTATAGGTACCTATATAAACCATTAAATATTATTATGATAGGTAACCACTAACCAATAACCGCGCATACCAATCGTGATTTTAACCATACACCGAACGGTGAACGTCATTTATTGTCTAGAATTTAATTATATTGCACCGACAACAAAAAGTTATACTTTTAAAATCCATATTTTAATATTAATGATTTTAAAATCATATTCTTGGTATTTGCAAATAATTTGTGTGTAAAATAATGTATTTATTGTATATAAATATCTATATATTATATTTTTTGAGAAATCTGTGTTTACAGGTATATTACTACAAAAAGGTGTGTACAATTAATAATTAAAAAATATTATATTTTTATTCATTTTTATATTTAAACAAAATTGAAAAGTGAGTATTTACAAAAAGAAGACCTCATCCGGACTAATATAAGTTATAGCTAGGGGTTATCGTGTCTTCATACTGATTGGGAACCGCTGTTCTAATATCATTGATAAGCGATATGTGACGATATGCACGCTTCCAAATATTTTCCGTCCAAAATAAAATGTTATATTATTGGTTTATAAAAATATACGAGTATTATGATATGTAGACCGCTTTGATTTATATAAGTCATAAAATACCACGCATTCTACGTAAACGATAAAAGCAAATTTGTTTCTTTCGAGAATTCGGGTCTCGGATTTCGGGTTGATTTATTTTTTCTACTAATTTTACCAAAATGTTTTCCTCATCAAAATAGAAATTTTAAAATTTATATTTTTTCTTGGAAAGAAATGTTTATAATATATACCTATGTATGTTTTATTTTTATTATTTAGCTCTGACTCGTAATAAATGTTATGTTTGACGTATTAAGTTTTTTTCAATTTATTGTCTGACCTCCATACATTATACGCATACTCTTATTATAATATATTGAGTGTAATTGAAAGAATAAACAAAAAATATTCAAGTGTAAAAATATGTTTATAATTCATTAATATTAGTTGGTATATACACGGTTATACACTAGTATTATCGCGTTTTAACCATGGTTAAATATAACACATTTAATACAATATAAGAGCCTATTATTATATATATATATAATTATAATAAGTACAATATATTTTATAATATAAACATTAAACGAGATATAAAAATAATATAAAATTCATATAATAGTATTGTACGAGTACACCGCGGTCATGGCGATATTATTACGACTTACAGTCTCGCGATGACCACATGGAAGCCCGAAGCGACCGCAGTCACCATAGAAAGCAAAATGTGTATTTTATTCTGTTCCTTTAGAGCCGGTTGTTAAATATATTAATTATATTTTATTATAATGTGCGTTTACCTCGTCTTTGGCTGTAAATACTCGTATGGTTATTGATAATATTATTATTGATCGTTGTATTTATTAACCCGATGTAATCTGTGTTACATTATCACCGATATTGCATAATACGAACGAAATCATCCGTCAAGTTGTTTATATCGTATTTTTTGTTTTGCAAAATAAAATTACAAAAATAAATAAATAATTCTTAAATATTCTCATTTTTCGTGTATTATTCAATATTCGTGTGTTTATTATATTATAACGCTAGGAGCGCTTTTAGATATATTTTTCAAAATAATAAGAGTATATCAGGTAGGTTAGTGGGTTATAATGTTATTATGATAAGAAATTTCAATTCTACGAAAATCGTGAATAAATATTATATTATTATTATTTTTAAAACGTTATTGGAAGAGATATTGACTCGTGTCCGGCGAGTTTCGAGTGTAACACGCACAGACACGCAAGAAGTGTTGTTTTTGGAAAATCGCATAAAAAATAATAAAAACACTCGTTTACGGATTATTATTTGCGGTTCGTTTGCCGTATAATAACACACAAAATATTATGCGAACTTATTAACACCAATTGTTTTGTTTTAGCGAGTTTTTATTAACGCTACGTATTTGGAAATATTCCAAACGAATTCGGTCGTGGGCGAAATAGCAAAATCGATACGAGTACCACAAATATAATATTATAGTGTATGAGTATACGTTATTAAATCGTTCGGTCTGTTAAATTCGTATCGCATATAATAATGTGTATATTATACGGCCTTGCGAACCGACATAATATTTATAGGTCAACGGCGCCTTTATTTCGCTATACGCTCGGTGCCAAGTAATCCAATCGTTTAAGTCTTATGGCCCGCGACGATAAATTTTACCGCAACATTATCGTATTAACATAACCTCGACCGTGGTATGAACCAAACGAACATAGAACGTGAACATTTTTTCGCACGAGTACCTAACTATACCTATTATTATTATTATTATTATACGCGTACTTTTGCTGCGAAACGTCGTTTTGACACACTTCAATAACTGATAATAACGTAATAACGCACTGTGTTGAATATTATTACCATTTAAACATAATATCAAAGTTTAACATTTAATTATAAACGTAAAATGAGGTTTAATATTTCTTTATGAAAAATCGTAAATATATTATATAAGTCTATAGCCATATATAATAAAATACCTGTTAACGTGCGTGGGACCAAAACGTACTAGATGTATACAATTAGAATATTATCTTCTTTGAGTTAAATTTTAAATTGAACTAGGATCATTCATTTTACTCCGGAATCGAACTGGTTACACGCTTTAATGGTGTATATATTATTATAATATTTTACAGAGAAAGCATTAAAAATAATATATTATAATATAATATAGAAAATCGTATACGTTTTATGTAATATTATTATATTTATCGAAATTATTATTCTAAATACGAGATACTTGGAAATATTTTTTATATTATAAATTATTCAGTCGTACCTATTTTGATATATGTATATTAATAATGTGACGTGCTGTGTTCTCTAGTCGTTATATAATAACGTAAAACGAAATTGTTATATGTTATGCAATAATATGGACGAAGGATGATGATCAAAAACAAAAAATATATTATACCTGTATATATATATTACCTACTAATATCTTCAATCTTCATGTATGTGTATTATTATTATTATTATTATTATTATTATTATTATTATTATTATTATAATTATTATTATTATTATTATTATTATTATTATTATTATTATTATTAT
>JAIUCT010000022.1:6516123-6541716 GCA_021307375.1 Tetraneura akinire | reverse complement strand
CAATAATAATAATAATAATAATAATAATAATAATAATAATAATAATAATAATAATAATATACGTACATTGCAATATTGTGTTTCTTAGATAATATATGACTAATTATTGATTATTACATTATTGGTCGTCTCGTCTTTACAGATAATATGGTATTATTTTGTACAATTATCATTTTCTCTCAATTGCAGTCTCCCGAGCTCGCGTAGGTACTATAAATATATATTAATTTTTGAATATATAACTGTTTGAATAATATTGTTAAATTATTTCAAAAATACTGTATTTTTAGTGCAATTATTAATAATTATTTCAATATTTCTCCGAGAAAAAACATTAAATTAAATTTAAAAACCAATAGTTTGTGTTTCGTATTTTTATGAACAAAATAATATTTTAAACGACTGAAATATAATATTAATATTAATATAATATAATACGGAGGATAACATTATTCAAAACACGGTATTAAAGTATTATAACTTATCGTGAAATATCCAAATTCATATTAAATATTAATAAGTTGGACATTAGAGTTCAAATGAAAAAAACAACAAAATAATGCGTATAGGTATATAAAACTTAGTTTTTACAATAAATCATTAATATTTTTATACACATGTATATTACATAATACATATAAATATTTAATAATAATATATTATAATTCAATACATTTTTAGGTATTAGAATTTTGTTGATATTAAAATTAAATAATTAATAATTTTAAATATATCCCTTTTATTATCATTATTATTTTATAGATATTATAATAATATAATTATTTACAAAATGCTATAATTAACCATTAACATAACATACAAATTTAATGATAAAACATATCGTCAATAATTTATGTTAAGTAATAAGTTTGCTTGGATGTTTGAAATGTTATTGTTCGTGATAATTCGAAGAACATTTTATAAGAGTGTTTGCTCGACGTTAAAATCTGATACGAATTAATTTTTCGACTGTTGGTAATTTTTTCTTCCCTATGATTTCTCCAACGAAAATTCTTCAAAAACTAACGAATTCAATATGGTTATACGTTATAACGTTTATTTATTTCTCATATAATTGAATATATATTTGCAAACGTTCGTGTTATTCTTGACAGAAAATGATTTTATCTCAGAGTTTCGGACTTCCGAAAAAAACCACAAAATCCGATCAATCTATTTACTTTTGACTTCTCGATGATTGTCTCGTGACGTTATTCGTTAAAAATGATATCGGGAGATTTTTATTTTATTTATTTATTGCGAGTGACGTGGAAAAAGTGTAAAGAATATAATAATAACATATGTGTAAAGACTTATACGGATATAAAGTATTTATTAGATATTTACATTGAGTACGTTATGTCAAAAAGACATGTATTCGGTTTGCAATCAGCTTTTGACGTTTATATATTTGGATTTTTTTTTCAAATTTTTACAAAATATTAAATATAATATAATATCGGTGAGTGCGTTTCTGACAAGCGTGAGTCATGTCGAAATTCGTTGTTAAAATCGAAGTTCATTTTCAAAATTAAAAACATGACATTGAAATCATAATGCAAACGAGACTTAGAACGAGCATAGTATGCTATTGATGGAAAATAATTTATAATTGTCCCAAGTCAGATATAAATACAGACACAATAATAATTAATAATAACATCAATAACATAATATAATATTACATTTACTACCAACGTTAGATGTGTACGTGTGTAATATTAGTCAGAAATAATAAAATTGTAAATATTTGATGGGGAGGACAGAAAAGTGCCATCTATACTCGGTTATTGTCAATACATTAAAGTTATAGTCGACATGAATCTTAAGATTTTGGGTTTATTCAGTCGAAATAATTCATAATTATAAATAATTTAGATTGTAAGAAAATTTAACAATGTTTGTTGATTGACTTCAGCTATAGTTACCAATTTACTATCATTTTTTAATCATTATCGATATATTTGTTGTAGGTATTAATTATTCCTATGGTAGATTTCTTTAATGCTTAACGTAAATAACCGAACAAAATTTAAAAAAAAATATTAGACCATAATATAATACTATTTTTTATGTTTCCTTATAAATATTGTTCACACAACGTGTATATTAAATATTTGTATAAGTATATGTCATATTTCGAGGTTTGTAATAAAACCTGTATTTTTAAGTAAAAATTTTTTTATAAATATCATATAATATAGGAAATAATAAATTGTGCAAATTATAAGTAGAAAATCGAAAGTATCTAATCAACAATAAAAAATATATACGCACATTATGTAATTGTATTTTTTAAGTTTATTTAATTCTACATAAGTTCACAATAATTACTAAAAAATTGTAAATAAATGTAAATCGTTTATATATCAGAGACTATTATCACACAATTTATATACTAATAATATATTTCAATTTAGGTTAAAATTTTATATTTTTTTAATAGAAATATTTTTTTCGATAAATATTAGTAATGTATTTCCTACATGGCGTATAATTTATATTTTAAAATTTATAGAATTATAGATTATGTCATTGAAAATAAATTTAGAAAGTTTAGTGTCCCAATACTGTCAAGTATCAATCATTTTTAAATTATATTTATTTTTCAAATAAAAAAAAAATAAATGTAGTATTCACAATAATTCAGAATTGAATTTAATAATATGTAAGTATTTATTATTTAGATTATTGATTACAGTAATAATATCAATTTTAAATAGTTATAAAAAAAATAATTTATCTAATATTTTGGTAACATGCCGAGCAATATGTGGATATACAATGTACTTTAAAACAATTTAAAAAAATTTTCAGACCTTAAAATTCAAACTTATATTCTAACTTTAAATAGATAAAAAAAGAATTTTAGTAAATATTAAAAATTCTATTAAATAAAATTAATTAAACAGTTCTAAAATTTTACCACATATAAAAAGTGCTTATGTGAACACCCTATACAATTTTCAAGTCCTTAAGTTCAATATATCCTGAGTTATCGTATAATATCGAAATTGATTTGGTCGAAATTTAATTTTTTGCTAAAAATGCTGTATTTTTGTTTTTTTTTGGTATCGGATATGGTTAAAAAAAAAAAAAAAGAACACATACCTTTATAAAACCAATACGGCAATACATTATCGCTTCGCTCAAAATCTAAAATATTAGATGTAAATCTATTTTTTTATGATTTTTGAAAAATTATTAATTTATAAATTTAATATGTTAATATAGCTAATACACAAATAATTTTGAATATCTTATGATGTTTTAATGTAAATTTGCATATAACTTAGCATTTTTCATGACAGATAAATCAATTATATTGATATTATTGGTAATTTGTATGATTGGAAACGACACAGATCGGTGTACAAGAGCTGCGTAGTATTTCCACGAATATTACTACTAAAAATATATGCAATCGATGGATCTGGCATTAGTGGCCGAAGGGTGTTGGCCGTGGCCACGGTCATGTCGTATTTGCAGCTGCTTTTCCTGTGCCACCTGAGTTCCACACTGGGCCACATGCAAGGGTCGCTGGGCAAAATAACCACGGATTTTGCCCGGTTCGCCATACTCTTCGGCATTATTATCACCGTGTTTACGGCAGGCTTGTGCCGATTTTACTAGTATTACGAAAACATAGCCAGCATCAACCCGGCCACCGGGAACGAATTCAAACAAGACGAATCGTTCTTCAACGTTTACTCCACTCTAAAAACGCTGTTTTGGGGTATATTCTGCATGACGTCGTCAACCGCGGGTTCAGTGGTCATCGAGACCATGGTGGAAGATAGCAACGAGGAAACCGGTACATGGTAATGTATGTAGGTATATAAGACATCTTATATAAGTAGGAAAATTAATATGAACTTGTGATATCATTTTAACTTCATTTTTAAGCCGTGTATGTAAATTTATTAAGTAATAATGTTACATAGAAGTATTTTTTATAGGATATTCAGATATTAATAATTATAGCAATAAATGTAATATCACGAAGAAGTTGCCTTAGTTTTATATAAAGTATTATAAACTACTTAATATAAATCTAGTAGATTTAATCTACTAATTGATAAATCTTTTTTTGTTAAACTATTTAGATTCTGTGTAAAGTGAATAATATATTATTGATATTTGGTTTTACAATGATGAGTGTCTTTTTTATGTCTGTAAAAGTGTAGACACTTTTTCTATCCAAAATAATGCTCTGATTTTCACGAATAGGACATGTTTACGATAGGAAAGTGGATGTAGTTGATACTTTATTTAGGTAATTTTTCGAATTTCTCAAAATTGAGCATTAAATGTGTGGGTGTGCGGGATTATTACAACAATAAGTTTTTGTTTAATCGAATGCACTATTTTTATTTATTAATATACTCGTAGTAATAGGTATAATTTACAATTTAATAACCATAAATAATTAATACAAAAAAATAACTCAGGTATATAATATATATAAAGAAAACAAATTATAATCAAAATTGCAGTACCTTTCTGCTGAGCTGCTAACCAACAAATAAATATTATGCTAGCCTTGCTGACAAAATCTGGAATACCCGGTCGTCATTGCTTATCGTAAATCAATCGATCACCACAACAATGACAGTCCAGTATCCAGCTTCATATCAAACAATATGTGTGATAAAACTCTTACTCTTATGAGTTTTAAATTTATAATAAAAATGTAAACATTTTAATCAATAGGTACTATTAGGTACAATTATAGGTATTTGAATGAACTTCACTCAGAATCGTTTATTCAAATTGGACGATTTATCATTACATTCAAATTTTAATCAAAATTCAACACTATCCTCTTTACACCTTTATCCTTTCTACAATAGTATCAGCTCTCCTTTTTTTTTATCTTATAATATTTAAAGGCATTCATCAATAAATTGTAAAACTTATTATGATGATAATGATGATGATGATGACGATAATGATGATGATGATGATGATGATGATGATGATGATTATGATGATGATAATGATAATAATAATAATAATAATAATAATAATAATAATAATAATAATAATAATAATAATAATAATAATATAATTAAATAGCAATTATAACATATTCGTTTTTTATTTTATACCCATACTTATTTGTAATAATTTATTAAAAAAAAAAAAAAATAATGATACTACTTTGCAACACCATATTTTAAATATTTAAATATTATACCTAGTGTAAATAACTCTATTTTTAATATATATTATTATAATCATTTATCAGTAATCAGTTTTATCCCCCTCGTATTTTAAATTAAAATCAAACATTGCTCTCAAACATATACTATGCTACGATATATGATTAATATGGTGGTATAGGATCATACTAAGCTATTGTAAGCCTAAAATTTTAATAAAATTCACACGATTGTTACACTGTTGAATTTTATTTTACATTATTTCCATTGTTTTGTCACTGAAAATAAATTGTATAATACAATTTTTTTTATAATACATGTTCTGCAAATAATTCTTTAAAGGATCGTTTTAAGAAAATGTTGTCTATTCGACTAGGTACTTAATTTATTATTTACAATAATATGTTATGTTATTTTATTATTTATTTATTTTCATCACTCTGTATAGCGCGCATGATCGTCGGATCTTGTGTTGATGCACAGTGCAATTATACATCGCGATCTTAAATTGTTTATAAATCATCTAGCATAATATATATTTTAATCTTGATGCCTTATATAACGAGATGAAAATATATCTAATGATCGAATATACTATGACTATAACTGCATTATGTAATAAAATATTATATAGAATGTGCACGTAGACAAATTGTTTATGTACCTATACGCATCGCTCTATATTATATCTAAAAAATAATGCTCTAAATTCAACTTGTGATTCGTAGACAGATAAATAATATTATATTGTTTTCAACTTTTTATTTATTCTTCAGAGATAATATTATATTGTTTATTTTTAGTTATAACACATATTTATTTCATACTGTATCAATTTTAGTCACATTTGTGAAACCCTATAAAAGTTAAAAATTCTTACTGACACCCACCTCTAAAAAGTGATAAATCATAAGGTTAGGTTAGTCTTAAGTCCCTAATAGCTGAAATAGGTTGAAACACTTTTTTTATTTAGACTTCATTTTAGTACAGTTTTTAATTTTTTAATAAAATAAAAATACTTAAATAATATTAATAATAATTGTAAAGGAAATTATAATAGGTATTTTATTATTTTTTGAGATATGGTTATTTTTAAACAACGCTTGTTCCAACTGGTACTACTCTGTATGTCTGTATTCTGTATATATTAAAACTATAAATAATTTTATGAAGCTTTAATATAATATTTGTAAATTATAATATACGTTCCAAAGTCCGAACTTATTAACGTCTAATAATATAAAACTTAATTTTTAATGTTTTTTAAAATTCCCGACACCATCGGCCGTTTCGATTTAATTCTTAGTGTTATCTATGGATAATATTTAAATATTATTATTTAAATATATTATTTAAATACGTACACAAACGTTCGGAAATGCCTACATTTTTATTAAATTATATGATCTTAATTACTTTCTTAAAGCTATTTCCAAAATCACTCTGTATAATATACGCACAACTACTTAAAAACGGAATTCTTTTATTATCATTATTAACTTGCACGGCTTCTCATCGTTTTTATATATACTCACTGTATAAAATACTGAGTACAACGATAAGTAAATATTATTAAATCGAATTTTATTAAAAATCTACTCTTTAAGTTTATTCTCAATTATTATTATAGAACTCGTGTTTTAATGTCCATTAATTAATAACAAATAGTAGGTACCTAATAGAAAATAAATGGGTTTTAAATATTATATTACCATGAATTAAATATTGCGTAAAAGAAAATAATTATTATAATTTATAAGACGTTAATCTCTACGATCCAAATCATTTTTTTTTTTAAATTAACAAAACAAAACTTGTTTTTAATTTATAATTATGATAAATCAACGAAATATAATAAATAAATAATTCAAAAGGCCCTCGTAGGAAATTAAACGAATTTTTTAATAAATTAATGCGGCTTTCTAATTTTAGACGTATTATAAAATGTAAAATGAGTTTTTTGTATTTAATTCTCTAGAAAATATTTGTAAATCCATTTCGTTTTCATTTCGTTTAATAAAATTCATTATAAACACAATTAATTTAGTGTTGATCATAATATTATATTATATTATATCGTAATAACAACTATTATTAAGACACGTAAATAACACAGTTATTATTAAAAACACATTATTTACACATTTTGTCCGATATTTTTCCATAATTTAAAATATAATTTTTTAGAAATATCGTATTTCATAATTCATATTACTTCTTAGATATAATAATATCTAAAAAATTTAAGAGTTTATTCGAATCTCACGAAATCCATAATTTTGCGGGGGTGAAACAAAACGTTTTTGGAACTTTTATAATATTTAAATTTTTCGTCGTACAATACGATGATAAAGTATATAAATTATATAATATTGTATTATTGTGTCAGACACGTCACGATAATGTCAGATTTTTTTTTTATTTCATAATAAATAGACAAACATCTAGTTTTTCGTATACTCAATGCGGACCTGCACATAATAATCAAATATTATTATCGTTGTTGTTGCATATAACGCGCATATAGCGTTCAAAAAAAAAAATATATATATATATATATACCACCTAGGCACTTTTATACTTATCTCGGAGACGAATCGTTTGAAATTATTATTATTTCGTCTCGGCGGTCGCGTTGAGGTCTCATTCTCAAAATATTATAAAAATTTCCACGCCATCAAACTACTATTGAATGTAATCGCTCGTCCGCGAGTACGACGCAAGAACCATATACTTTATAGTATAATAATATTTTGGTCTAGTAACTATAACAGTATGATATATTATAACAAGCCATTAAATTGTACGTTCGCGCGTTATGTAAATAACGTAAGAAATTTTTCTGTGCGATATTTTCAGGACGTTAATGACAAAATAATAATATCATAAAATATAATATAATTGTTATTATTGTTTGTGTTTAATAACGAAATACCATTTTTGATTATTAAGAATGACGAGAAGCAAAATATTAATTATACATACATTTTATCCGATGGAAAATACAGAAATATCAAATCAGACTTAGACAATATTGAAACCGGCAAGCCCATAGATCTGTAATACGAGTATATACGTAATATATACCTAAAATATCAACATTTCATTATTATTATTCACGGATTTATTTGGACCTAATTCTTAAGTGATGGTTACTGGTTATCTTGCGTCATCGGCTATATTTTACATTCGGTCGAATTTCGGTATTTCGTAAATTTATAATGTTCGGTAGTATTGGATAGACCGACAGGATTTTCGAATGGACAAACGCCCCGGAAATCATAAGTTATGCGACGAAATCGACCTTCGTAAATCCGCAGTCAGTTTATGCTTTTCAGTTATTTTATAGTAACTTTAACCGACTTGTTAATACGGGGGAAAAAATGAATGGAGTCCGGATATTTAACGAAAGATAATTTTTTTATATATTACAGATTAAAATATATATATTTATATTGGTAAGGTAATAGTGTATACATATACAGTGCAGAGGCGGTTCCAGGGGGGCAAGGGGCAACGGCCCCTCCCAGGACCTTATTTAAAAAAATTGTATACTGTTAAAAACAAAATTACATTATAACGTATAATTATGGTAGTAAAAATTTGTGTTTTTTTGTTATAAAGTTTGACATGGCACCCCCCCAACCAAATTTCTGGAACCGCCCCTGATACAGTGTATAGAGTATATATAGTGTGTCCATATACTAAAATCTTAAAATTAAAATGTATACAAATAATAATTATTATAATAATATTATGTGTAATCTATGTTATATACAAGTTCCAAATAAGATACTAATTTTAAGATAAAGTTCACGAGGGATGCATTATTACGGGGAGAAATAAATGGAGGGATGAATTATATAGATTATATATAAGTAAAATTTTATATTAATCTGAATTCTTGATTCGATGGTAAATAAAATATAATGAGAAAAATCTTTAAAATGGTACCTAATTAATTTTAATTAATGTGATTGAACGTGTCAAATGATAATATTTTACAAAAAATAATGTTTTGAAGAAAGTTGTTGATAATAATTATTGTTTCAATTTACTGCATTTACGTCTTTTAAATTTTTTTTTTTTAGTTTTATATTAAACACGAAATCAAAATAATTTGTATTTTACATGAATTGTGTTAGTATGTTACTAAAGTAAAAATACATCAATCATCACAATTATTACATATAGGTAATATTTTATATTACAAAAATTAAAAAACTTTTGTTCGAAAAACGGAATAAGCGAGTAAGTGAGTTATGACTTATGAATAATAATATTATTATACCGATTTACAATGTTATATTATTGTTTAACATTTTTCGACGATCATAATATATCAAATTCATTAAACGTAAAAATTTACAAAAAAATATTACCTGCCATATTTCACTCACTACCGGTTAGGTAACCCAACCTAACCGGTGAGTCACCGGTGCTTACCAAAACAATGGTCGATTTAATGTAATTAAATTATGTCATTCTATATATTAATATTGATGTTATTGTTATATAATAATATTACGCGCCGTATAAATATATATTATATATATAATATTATTACGATTTACAGACACTCAAATATAGTAAAAACTATAATAAATTTAATAAGAATTATTCGTTTGTATAATATAATATTCACATTTTTATTATTGTTCTCTTTGAAAATCGCTCGTCCTAAAATAATATCAGTGTAACCGGTACTTTTGTAATCTGAGATTTTGGTCACAGTGTACGCGTATACCAAATCTAATGTATACCGAATAGTTTAATTTAAAAAAAAATTCACAATAATTTTTTTCGCAACATCTGCCAAATTTTATTTTTAATCGAAAAATGTAAGTTAAACATTTTCAAATGAAAAAAAAATGCAATATCGTGTTTATTATTATATAACGGATTCCTATTGAAAATATAACGATAAGATATTATATTATTATTTATTACCTACTATGTATAATTTTTATCGAAAAAGTATGTATGACATTGTTATCATTTACATGACCTTCGTATTGGTTAAGGTAAATAGATAAATATTGCAGTTGCAGAGTTGAGTGAATAAAATTTGACGGCATTTTCCAACATAAATTTGTGAAAACACTGCTGAAAGCTGAAACGTAACGCTAATAATACATAACAATAATAATAATAATAATAATAATAATAATAATAAAAATAATAATAATAATTATAATAATAATATAATAATTAATAACGAACGTACACACGTACAATTCGTTACGATTGTTTTTAACAATAATTATGGGTCGTAGAATTTATTATATTAATTTTTCACTCCATATTAAATGTATAATTTATACGTTTGTCAGTAAAGGCGAAATTTTATCATATAATAGTTTCATATTATATTTTATAGTTTGTTATATTTCGTCGTTTTTACGATTTTTTTCATTTTAAGATCATAGTTTGTACAGTATTTTATATGAACAGAACGTGCATTCAAGTAAACATAATACATAATATTATATTATACTAAATTATATTCTTATAATGTATACTTAAAAATCTTTTTTTTTTCCCCATAACAGAGGAAAGTATAAAAAGGTAATTTTAATATTATTATATAATATTATGTTATAGACTGTTATTATTATATAAACGTTTTTATTTTTTTAATGTATTTTATTTTTACGACGTTTGTAAAATGGGACGCAAAGTGCACCAGCCGTGATTCACGTGTGCAAGCACATCATAAAAAAAAAAAAACAAACCACGAAACGTTTTTATATGTTATTTTAATGTTATGCACTTTGATTTTTTTTTAACAGGTATCCGGATGGTCGTTTTCACGTCGTCTTTGGTTTTATTTTTTAATGACATAAAAATAATACTCATAATATAACAATCGGATTACATCATGTATGTCAATACATAAACTAACCTAATTAAACTTAACCGTGCGGTAAAAGTTAAAATAATAATAATTAATATTAGGTATACCAATTTTTAGAGTGTTGACAAATTCGTCTATATATTGAAATACCGATTTAAGTTTTTTTTTTTTATTTTTTTTTCAAAAAGTTCCGATTTATGATTTTTTGTCCAATTTTCGAGTATAATATAATAATATGATTAGTGACCGACTTAGGTATGTACTATGTACAATTTACATCATTATATTATTATATATAATTCAATTATTATTTCTCTGCTAAATTAATAGACTTGTAATTATAAAAAGCGTACGTTATAACAAATATAATATACGTGCACATGCATACTTTTATATAATGGTTATTAATTTTATGAAACCGTTAACTATTTTTCGTGAATTTCATTAATAATTTATTACCTATATATTATAATTATAGAAGAAACAATTTATATGGAATCTTAAAGATAACTAAGTTAAATACTTATAACGTAAATTAAAAATGTGTGTTTTATTATTATTATTATTATAATCATATTGATTGATTACTCGTAAATTTCAAAAAAATTGTAATATTATACTGCATTTTTATAAATGCATTTTATTTAACATCTTATTATATAATATCTATTCCTGAGTAAATTATGACATATTTTAAACTGGAATTCGCATATTTTCAAAAGGATATACTTCATTTCATATTTTTTTTTAAGTTGGTATATCGTATATACAATATTCTTGTAAGTTTACGTGTGGTGAATGGTAACAAAAAATTGATACATCAAGTAACTAGTTATTTTAGAAACCTATTTTTAAAAAAAAAAGTTGATTACGATAAAAGTAGGTATATGATATTGCAAACGTTTCGAACGACCGCACGCTGTGAAGTATGAATCCGCCTTGAGCCACACGTGGTCATAGATCCATAAATAGATATAGATATATTATAATAAACGTGCGCTTTTCCGAGAATAAAACACCCACAACATTTAAACACGCTTAAGAATAAAAAACGTGTTTACCATACAGTAAAATGCGATAGGTGGACAGCGATGAACCCTGAAACACTCAAGTCCCTGGACAGTGACTGTATATATTGTTTACTGTGAATTTAAACCACGGTAACCGGTTGATTTTATTATTTTTGCGGACCGGAAATCATGGACCATGGATCGCCAATGCCATCGAAAAGGACGAGCGCCGCCATAGAGAGGCGTCTTCGCGTCATTTCTTATTATTTTGATGTACCGGACAAGCGGAGAAAGCACGCAGACACTTACCAGTTACCGTGTAATGTGTATGTAAGTATACACCATATAATATCGGTGGCACGGTTACCGAGGTCGCCCACAATTTTTATTATTTTGTTTTTGTTTTTCACATCATTTTGTCCGCGATCGTTGTTCGTACTTTTTATTTATCTGGTGAGCATTATAAGTACCTATATTATACTCGTATATTATTATGCTGCAAAATATAATTTATTGTATTACATAAAATTTTCATTATACAACACAGGGGTACCCAAACCCTTTCTGGTATATATTTATGTGAGTTTATAGCATTATTTTTACTAATACATAATATCAAATATAAAATTATAAAACGGTCAAACACAATAACAAAAAAATGGTCGACCAAATTATAATATTGATTAGGAAAAAGTAACACGTCAAAATACGGATCTAACCACAAAAGAACTTCAATGACATATAAACTGTGGACCACATAAATTTCATATGAATGAAATGAAAACTATAGTAGATGTATTTCTCCAGAATTACACTGTTCCACATATAAATGGAACAAAAAAATTTTTCATCGAAAAAATTTAGACTAGCGATTTTTCTAATATTTTTGTAATAGATAATATATATTATTGAGTAATAGAATATGTTTTAGTAAAATTGTCAGGCAGACCTAAAATACCAAAATTGTCAATTTTATTAAATATTACTGATAAATCGATAAATAATGTAATATTTTAATTTCCTTTAAAATTCAACTTTAAACGGGTATAAAAAAATTTGATAATTGAGATTGTTGAAATATTTTGGATCTAAGTTGAGTAATATGTATTTGAGCTACTGTAAAATTTTCATATCCTAAGCCTCAAAATTGCTAATCTTATCAAACATCATAGATATAAAATTGAGAATTTTAGTAAATTTTAGAGGTTCTATATTTTCCCGAAAAATTACGTAACAGTTATAATATGTGAACACTAAACAGCGAACAACCAATAAAATTTTCAAATCTCTAAGTTCAGTATTGTCTGAATTTTTGTGAAATATTGAAATCAATTTCGTCAAAATAACAATTTACGTGAAAAATGCCGTATTTTCAACATTGTTTTTCCCACGTGATAAGTTCAATTATGAGAAATTCAAAAAAATTCTTTAAAAAAGTACCAACTAGATAATATTCTCTACCGGAAACATACCATATTTGTCTAATTTGTCTAATTTATTTGTTTTAATCGAACCATTATTTTTGTTAGTAAAAGTGTTTACATAGTTTTCAGTGCAAACTAAAAAGAAAAACACATATCATTGTAAAACCAATACATTCCTCGTTATTCTTAGAGTCTAAAAGACAAAAGTACATCTATTACGATAATAATATATTATTAAAGCTACTGTTTTATTTCTGATTTATTTTGTACGTCAATAATATAAACCTAATTTCGAGTAAATAATTATATATAGTATAAATTATAGGAAAAAAAAACAAATATCTCGTAAATAAATCGTAAATAATTTGTTGCGGAAGATTTTTTAAAATAAATTTGCAGATCTCAACTGACAATGATTTTAAAACTTAATTAACGACACGTCGTGTATAAAATTTAATATAAAAATAATAACCTCTTGTTATAAATACGTTTTATAATGTACGTACAATACTATAATATATCAGTATTATATTCTTAATATTTTTAGAGGACTCGTTGGTGTTTTAAAATTATTATAATATTAGATACAACTTAATAATATAACAAATATTTTGTGAAAGTAAATACTCGTTTATACGTCATTATAAATGTATATAATATGTATAAATATTGTTATAGATATTTTTGTAAAATCAATATTATACACCCTTATTTTTATTATGTCGAACAAAAATTTATAAAAAAAAAATATAAAATAAAATAAAAAAATCGAAATAATACCAAATATAAAATAATTCGAAAAAAATCTCACAATTTAAGTACAAAAGTATAAAAATAATTTTTTCAATAAAGAAGCGTTACGTTTTTACATGTAATATTGCGAGAATCTAACCAAGTGAATAAGTGATTATTATTATTATTTATAACATTATGCCTTATATCTATTTAAAATAATAATAATAATAATAATAATAATAATAATAATAATAATAATAATAATAATAATAATAATAATAATAATAATATTTGCGTACAAATCGGTATAATATAATATTATAGATTAAATGACTTTTACTGATGGTTATAAAGTTTTGTTAGGTACGCACAAACAGTAATGTTTCAATAACAGTAATGACAGAAACGTTTAAAAGCATTTAAGTGATTCGTATAATATGCCTACGTATAAAATCTCCATTAGACCAATATAAAAAAGTAAAATAAATGTTATTTATACATGCTATGCGAAAACAAAACGATAATATTTAAGTTCATTGATAAAATCAATTATTATAAATAATTAATAATAATTGATTTTAATTTAAATTTGTAATTATTACAATAAATTATTAATTTAACTTTTTGTATAGATGATAATAATATTATTGTTACCAATTCTTCGAATTATTACCTACTATTAATGCGCGAACGGTTACTTTTCAGACGAGGTCACGTTTAAAGTTTTAACTGTTAGGAAAGTTAAATTAAATTCCCATAAAATAATTCTTCGAAAGATTTCCAATACGTGTTCAGTATAGACATTTTTTTTTTATTTTTCAGTAAAAGAAATATACTCGTGTTATAATATTATGCTAATTTTTTATGCGCGCACAATGATAGAAGGAAGACGTTGCCCGATGGAGTTTCACGCACAAATATTGTGATTAAAACGTAGGTACGTCAAGTCGTAGTTGTATATATTAAATTATGATTTATGCGAGATTATGATATTACATACAGTAAAAAGCAATATGAGAATGATTTAAAACCGATAAATACTTAATCCTTCAGCACCCAAGTACATTTCAATATTTAATCGGATTTAACGACATATCCTTTCCCTAGACTAATCTATTTGATGAAGATAAAAACGTTTCTGTTCGAAATATAATATCTAATTAAAAAAAAATAATAATAATAATAAAAATGTGTAATTACAAAATCTGGTTTATTATCGACCTGATATATCCACACGACGATAAATGCATAAATCTACGTAGGTGCTACGTCTATCGATCGTTATATAATCGTGATTTTTTTTTTTTTTTTTTTTAAAAACGTACATAGGATAATTTATCTACAATAATATGTAAAAATTTCAATCGGGAAAAATGATAATTATAAAATATAATAATATACCGAATGGTAAATAAAATTAATATTGGGTAAAAACACGTTAATTTTCAACTTTTTACCGACCAGTATTACATTGGTATAAACCATATTGTACTTAATAGACTATTATTGAATATAATAATAATACGAAAGAAAAGCACATAGCATAGCACACGTTTATTATATTATTATGATTTATGTGCATGCGTACTTTTTTTTAAATTTTAAATTGGTTGGCGCGCGTTTTCCATTGCATAATATTATTGTGATGATTTGTTACGGTTATTATTCAACAAATCGTTATTAAAACGAAAGAGAAAACAAATCATCCGTACGTGTTGGATTCAACGAAAAACGAGGTAATAAAGACCATTACATTATTAATTAATCACAATATCATATTATTGTTTTACCAAGAAGTGTTTTTTATCACTATCGAAATATTTGTAATATATTATTAAAAATGCAAAAAGCCAATGACAAATTAATCAGATTTCATCAATTGTTGAAATGTCGTGTATTATAATATTATTATTATAATACATGATGGGTAATTTTTCTAGACCAGAGGAGGCATTCAAACTGTTCGTCGCGCGACTCCTGAGGGCGTTGTGTAAATTACGAAAAAAAAAAATAGTTTAATTATTATTAAAACTATAATGAAAGCAAGAATAGTATTAAGATAACCGTGGTATTTTTGACACGTTATAAAAACTAAATATCGGTCCAAGGTGAGCGTAGAAAAAGAGAAGCGAATAGCTATTTCAAAATTAGAGTCAAATCAGAGTTTATATCACATTGAAGAGTAATAATTTATTGTTTTATTGATTTATTTTTAATTTAAATACAAGCATTTAATATCAGTCTATCTTATTTATTGTTTAGTTTTATTAGTTACAATTGTTTCAAGAAACACAAAAGTATCCAATGAATTATAAAGTTTTCCACTGTAATATACCACTGTGCTAGGCAATAATTTTTTCATTTTATTTTATCCATCTAGTTCAGTTTATCATTCAGTCAGAATATTGATTATATTAATATTGAATATTTACTATTGATGGTACTAGAACTCAAATTAAATTACATTTTTATTGTAATGAATTGAATTATTTTTATGACTCGTATTTAAGAGAAAAAAATTATTGGTATTATTTTGAAAACTGAAAGTTCTAATCACCCGAATAAATTTATTATTATCAGGGTCAAAACGTGATAAATTAAAGAAAAAAAATTATTTGTTGTATATATGAAATTGCATGTAAAATAAATATAAACTGGATAATTTTATACCTTAACATTATAATTTTCTAAAACTTTAAACACTATTATAATATTGAACATGATATTTATATATCTAATTGATCTAATTGTATACTTATTACTAGTGTCTATTTTTACAAAAACGACCTTTTAGAAATTATCTTTATAAAACGCGATACAATATGAAATTATAATATGTACACACTGCATTGTACGATACAGTATACATTTCATGTTCAAATTAGATAAGTCGAAGTGAAATTGAACATTTTTTTTTACACTAATTCTAATTAATTCAAATTCTATTTCGAATGATTATAAAAGCGAAAAACGAACGATTTAAACAGAATATATACGCTACACTGATTCGTTATTTGACTGTTTAGCTTAATTTTTTTACAGTTTGTGTTTTTCATAAAGATGCTTTTTTAATAACGCTGTATAATAATGCCGGATATTGTAATGAATACTAATGACGTGTATAGATTTAAAAATGCACCTCTTTTTTTTCTTCACTCGAAAACGAAACTATTTAAATAAAAATTACTAAACTTATTAATAATCGTACGTTTTTCCGTATTACATTAAAATGTTATTTCAATATTCCAGTTTATAATACATTATTATATCTTTCTCGGATCATATGCCTACGCCGGATGACGTCTGCACGACTGCAATGATTAACATATCAAATAGAAATATATACTTAAATATTTTGTTCTGGAAAAAAAATTAAATTAAAATTTATCGATCGTACAGTGCGTACTGATTGTCGGGAAAATTTCTGACAAATTGTTAACGATTCCGATAGATAAAAATTGTCAAGTTTGTAATAAATCGAAAACTACTTGGAATCCACCACTCGGGATATTGCCCAAGTGTGGTCCGCCGCAACAAATTATTATGACCTCACGTGGTCGCGTAGACGTCGTATTTTTCGCACACGATATACGTTCGAATAAGTTTGATGATATAACACATTATAATATTATATTGTAACACGACACGACAGACGTCCCACTAACAAGAGCGTACGGTCGTATTATGTTGTCCGAGAATTTGCGAGAAAGCTGAAATCGACAGCGGTATAACCTCTGACCCTTCCACCGCAGAAGTGTGTGTTTGCTGAAAAAAATAAATAAAACTCCTCGCGTGGATAGTCGAAACGCACGTTTGCGACCTCGCGTCGAGTGCAACGAAAAAGGAATTGCCATTTATAATATTATTATCTAGTCGACAATTTATAATTTATTATCATAATAACGTAATATACGATATATAATATTATTTTCCTTTCTAATTAGCGAAATTTAGATTTTTTTTTTTTTTAATAACATATAAATAATTCCTATTTCTATACTCATCGCTAAAATATGAAACTATATATAAACGATTTCAAATAATGTAATTTACTAATTCACCATTTCATAACGACAAAACGGGTGAAAAATATAAAAAAAAAATAAATACATTTTAATATACCCCGATTATTGTTATTATTCTTAATTGTAAATAATGTAATAATTCTATGGCTATTTGGTGCAAAAGAGCCGAAATGTCATATTTTTTGATGAAATTCAGATGGTCCGGCCGATCTATGTCACATTTTATTCCTTCGTTACCCGACCTTGTTCTCGGAAGTTTTAAAAGACCAAACGGAAAAAAGAAAACAAAATCGAAAACGCTGTTTTTACTCGTTCAAATACGAAATAGTATAATAATTTTTTATTTTTATATATTATATATAAATACTTTTTGAGTTTAATTAAGACGATTTGTTTACTTTTAATTATTCGATACCTATTTATTTTTTATAGTTAATGAAATAAAAACTGTGGTATATTTGTTTTCGTTTAATTATTTTTCTGCTATTATATTATTATTTTTTTTTTTTTTTACTTTAAATGTGAATGATATTCAGGGACGATATAACAATAAAAACTTTAAACATTAACAACTAAAATGAAAAAAAAAAGGGGAAAAGGAAAAATAGTTACTAAACTAATAAAAATATTAATTTTTATAAAGATATACCCACGCGTCTCCTATTCGGCGACACGCAATAATAACATTATGATTATATTATATTGTTATCATATAACGATAAGGATTTTATTTTTAACAATTTTATGGCCATATACGACGTTTTTTTTTTTTAAATTTCCATAAAATTATTTGAATATTTTCACACGAAATCAACTGCCAAGACTAACCATTGAGTATAAGTAGTGTCTATACTCAATGCTATAACTGAAGTATTCATATCGTAATGAACTAATAACGTTATGATACATCATCATTTTAAATCTAAAATATTTCAAAAATATTACATTATTAATTATTGAAGTATCCGCCGTTCGTTTTTGTCCCAATAAAAGCGATTACGCGACATTGTTCGGACAAAAATCTTTATATATATAAGTAGGACCGTGCAAATGGAAATAATAATAAATTTCGTTTAAGATAAAATAACAACAATAATATAATGATCTGCTGCGTAGTCTTGTTCGAAAACAAATCGTTATCATAATTGTAAAATACACGTCGTTTTTGGTGACGAACCGCGCAATAATAATAATAATATTAGGTATACATTTATTATAATATTTGTTATAAACAACACTCGCAAAACTTTCATTTTCATTAAATTATCATATTACACGTTGGATGTAATAATATGAACAGATAATTATATTTTTCAACAAAAAAAAATATTGATGTTATTCATAAATTAAAATAATAATCGAAACTACGCGAATGATAGTTTAGATTAGAGATGAGGTGAAGTAATGTGTAGCAATACAATCTCGACATTATAATCGTCTTAAACACGAAAATACTGGTTGGGTTAAATAGGATAAGGTGTTAAGGAGGATTTTAGTATAAAAAGGAAACAGATCATTCCTGGATGCGGTTCAAATCTGAAAAAGAAAGTTAAATATAATTAAGTGGTTTTAGATACAGATATCGTCATTATCGAATATTATATAGATTATTAATATACACATTAAATATTATTTAGTAATAATTTAAAAATAATAATAATAAAAGATTTGAATTAAATTTTAATCGAAATTTTAAGAATACTAATTTATTTATTTTCAATAGTACATCTGCATTATTATTATTATTATTATTATTATTATTATTATTATTATTATTGCGTATGGCATTATTGTCCGGGAGAGACCTAGAGGTCTGTTCGGATGCCTATTTGGCATTATTTCTACTAGACACCCTATGGGTTTCCGCCATGCCTGGTAGGGGGATAGTAGTAGTCGAGGCAGTTTGGCTAGTAATCTCGCAGCGGCGGTAACCCACCCGCTGTCGAATGCCTGGCTACGGTGCTCAACACTAGGTAGCTTTCCGCGAATGTTACGCCGACTACACCACTCGTCCCCTATCTGCATTACTATATTATGAAAAAAGTCAATATTTAATTATTTTTTTTTTTATAAAAATATATTCACTCTAATAATCATCATAATAGTGTATAATATAAATTTATATTACATTGACGTCATATGTTAATTGGTCCTAAAGACCCATTCGGTGGACCTGATGGAGCAAAATTCAATATTTTTATAATAATATATCTTTGATGACAAAAGGACGATGTAATTGATATATATTACATCGATCAAAAACTAACGACTACGAATGAATAACGTTTACCGTAACGTCGTTGGTATGGATTTCTACGCTGTAATCTAATATTCCACATGTTTAATGATATTTTTTTATTATTATTATTATTATTATTATTATTATTATTATTATTATTATAATTATTATTATTATTGTTATTATTATTATTATTATTATTATTATTATTATTATTATTATTATTTTTATTATAATTTTCTAAAGCCGTAAGTTCGTGTGGGCGTCATGCAATCCATTCAATTAGAAAACAAATAAATTCTATTGATAATGGTTTTAGGATACATATTATTAATATACGTAGGTAATATAAAATCGTGTCTGCGTTAGAAGTGTAGTGTAAATTATTATCGTTATGTGATAAAATTTAAGAAAATAAATCTAATTTATTAGGTTGCGCATTTTTTATTTATTTATTTATTTATTTTTAATAATATAGGAAAATTAAAATAAATTGGATTTATTTATATCGTCTAAAATATTGTAAATTAGAAATAGATAATGGAAAAAAATCTATTTAGAAATAATTATTACTACGTATAATGTATAATATTATATTATAATAGGTATATAATTTCGCAGATAACAGATACTGCAGAATTTTGTTAATTATTATGTTCTAAAAATTCCAAGATTATAGTTTTTATTTGCCATATTGGATATAATATATTATTCGTGTTAAGAACTTTTAAAAAATATTTTCGAAGTACAAACCCGGTATAGATAAGTACGTATTATCACTACGTCTCGCTGACCTACTGAATAAACTCGCAACAATTTAAATTGTCCCCCAAGAAATAAAATATTTAATACAGGTTCTCGATTAAAACTTTGAAAATCCATAGAAAATAAAATAGTCATATCAATGTACATATATATTATTATCATATACAATTTGAATTAAAGTCGAATTGTACGGTAAAATTTATTTCAAATTTCAAAGCAATAATAATATATCAAATAGCTAATTATTATAAAACAAAATAATTTGTTATGATCTAATCATCTTTCAGCACACCAATTATTAGCACTTTGTATACGGAAAATTTTCCTATATTTACTATTCTATATATGGTACATTATATAATAATATTATAACGACGTAGGTACATAAGAATATAAAACCAGAAACCAGGTATACGATGTGGGTGAGATTTATAATATTTTCGAGTACATAAAAGGTCTTTCAATAATAATATGTATGCGTTAATGTGTCATTTTTTTATGGCTGCGACGAATGGTATAAACTGTAAATTAAATTATTTATGTAAACCACGAAGGCCGACGTTCACCGCTACATATGGCGTATTCGAAAACAACTTTATTGGCAGAAAATAATGAACTTTTTTGCGTTTTTAATATTACTTAATCGCATACAGAACGATTATAACATTCGTTAGTTTTCGCATATTTCCTATATACGTGTTTAATAAGAAATTTTTACTTCACGGTATAGTTTTCAATATGTATATAGTTTTGCGTGCGCATGGGCTTTGGACGATTCGTTAATTTAATAACATTTTAACATCAATAAAATAAATATTAATTATAATATTATTATTTATCGACCGAGAGAAACCTGAAAAGAATCATCCTGTACGCATAATTTATTATAATACACAAGTACAACAATAAGAAACTATAAAATATTCTTAGTTAATGAAATGTACTTTTCACAATTTAATACCCGTCTGAAGGGCAATCAAAAAAACTAATTAAATATTTCTAAAACAAATTTCTCATCATTGTATAGTAATAATAATAATAATGATAATTATAATATTTATAACTATAAGCCAACTTCTTCGGGTATTATTATTTTATTCATTTTATTTTCGCTAATATTTAAAATCGACAAACGACGGATCGAAGGGTTAAGTTTAAATATGTATTCAAACGCAATCCTATGTGTTTATATAAAGAAAGTAAACGACTGATCGCTGATTTATACGATCGTTTCCATAATAACATATTATATTCAATATACCTATTTTAGTGTGTATACTCGTATATAATACGTGTAGACTATTACCTTCACTTCGTTAAAATACTGCAGATATCCGGATATAATTTAAAACGTTTAGGATTATTATTAATAATTAAATTCCGTCGGTAACTTGAAAGTGTTTTTATAATCGACTTTTTTTCGTTACATTTTATAATGTGACATAACATATTATATTATATACCTTTATACGTATTGTTCATTATCCGTGTAACGAGTCAGGATAATATACAAAATAATATTTACATCTATTAACATTGTAACAACATAATTAATCATACCGTTCTGTACTAAAAATTTATATATTTTACTGAAGAGTCGAATTATTTTTTGAAATACGTTAATTTTTTTTTTTTTTTTTTATACCTACATTTGTTTTATAGTTATAAAACGATGAATCTTAAAATATAAATTTATGACTAAAATGACACATGTATAGTTTTAAAATTGTCTTTTATTGAATGATAACAAAATGATTAAGTTAAAACGTTATCGTGATTGCGGAAAACGAAAATCAATTTGATTAATATAATATACAATTTTAGGAAATTTCGTGTTGTATAAAACTAATACAAATGTGCATAATATTATGGTCAGCTAGATTAGTAAACGTTCTGTTTCTTATCCGTATAAAATAAAAAATAATAAAATGGATGTTTACATATTGTTACTCGTCGATTTAATACGAAAAAATTGTTTGCCGCTCTTAAAATATGAATATATTATAATATATTCGATATGAATTCGAATTGAATATGAATAAAATATAATAATCGCGTAAATCTCCAAAATTATAAATTTCGTAGAAGCATAAAAATGGCGACTATAAATAATATGTTAGCATAATTAAAATTATTCATAATAATGCATAGTCAATATATCGATTGCATGAGTAATATAAATATATATTATAGTGTATTCGCAATCGTATACACGTTGAAATTCAGTTTTTAATTATTTTATCCGACGTCCATATTACTCGTATATTATAATCAAAATCGCATTTCCATCTCGTTCCATATCACGTTTTAATTAAATAACTTTAAACATTTATACACGTAAATATTTTTTTATTTTTAATCACTTATAAAAAAAAAAAAAAAAATCGTGAATTCGCTTATACCATCATAATATTATAAGATTATAACTTATAGTATATAATATATATATAATAAAATTATACAAAAACGTGATTCGCCTTATTATTATTTTTGTTGATTTGTTATACGATGAACGTTTTAGTAACTTATAATATTATCACAGAATACGTATATGGTATATAATGTAATAAAATACAATACAACCATTTTCATATCATTATGACAATTATAATTTAAACCAGTGATTTCCAACCTATGGTCCGCGAGTTACACCAAAATAATTAAATTTAAGTATATTACGCAAAACGACAGTGATTGTTGGCGCATTAGATTTAATCTAAAAATCAACTGTCTCAAATAATTATCATTTTATTCCCATATGAAATTATAAAAATATAATGAAATAACATAACCTAACTCGTATATTACGTGAAGACTCAATACAATTTTCAAGTTTCCTGTCACTTATATGTGGATATTAATTATTATGGTAAATGAATTTAAATCATTTTGGTCAAAATTATATAGTTTCCGTACTTTTTGGTAGTTTTTATATTTCATAATAAAACTCTAGGGGAATTCGAAAAATGACTAAGAAAGTACCAACTGAATGTAATTCTTCATCGAAGTCATACCATATTTTGAAAATCATTTGTACGCCAAAAAATGTTTTAAAATATTTAAAAATACATTTAATCGTAAGAACTATAATATACATTATTTGCTTCACTCGGGTCTAAAATTGTGGGATTCACGATGTATTCTACGTTCTCTACGCGGTCAGTTACCCGTAGTTTCAAAAAGGTTGAAAACCACTGACATGAATGGTTCACATTTTTATACATAAATTATTATTATTTATTATTAATAATAAGAATAACGAATTTTAAAAACTTTAAATGTATAGTAATAAAACTGGTATTTTTTATAATAATATTTGAAATATGAAAATTAAAATTAAGACATTTTATTTTTATATTTATTTTTTAATAATTATTATAGTAACGTTTTCTGTTCGTCTTTTGTATTTGAATGGAAAAAAAAATGACCACAATTTGTAAAATAATCATCATTTACTCATTCAATATTACATTTAAGTCTTCAATCAATTTAACCAGTTATTTATAATTTATCACTTTACGTTTCAAAGATATTAATTAAAAAAGTAAACATTTCTAGTTTTATATTTATTTTAATACTAGTATTATTGATTATGTTATTACCGCACTATTAAGTAATCTACTGCAATATTATAAAATACGACGTGACGTAATAATATCATAATATGATGAATCTTAAAAACAAATTGAAAATTATTGTGAACCTCGAATAAGAATCCATTAACGAACGAGTGACGTTTATAATATATACCTAATAATAATATTATTTTATACTTGTATCATATATTATATTGTTATTTATTATATATTAATTATTATACAGTTATTCTTATTATTATTATTAATAATATTCATCCTTATGAATTCCAACAAAAGTGAGTAGTTAACGTAAAAATGTTAATTTAATCGCAATCTTAAATAATATCATTAAGTTCTAGTCAACTATAATAAAATTAATACTAAGTAATTTATTTATTTGTTACATAACAATTTTATTATTGATATCTCATAAATATTGACAATTAGTATGGTACATCAATCAAAATAATACTTATAATTATGCTAATGTAGAAAGTGATACTTAAAATGTATAAACAATATTTTATATTTTACGCCATCGAGGTGTGTTTTGTTAAAATTATAATATTATTGTACCTAATATTATATTCAATAACTATATCCATTCAATTCGGATAATATTAAAATAATGTTAATTCGAACCAATCAATATAGGTGAAATTCCCAACTCTCTCAATTCAAACAGTCCGCATGCGGTATATGGATTCAGATAATATTTCAAATAATTTATTCAATAAATGCGTACATTTTATTATTATTATTATTATTATTATTATTATTATTATTATTATTATT